>VMDO01008916.1:0-80531 GCA_007922755.1 Pedetes capensis
TTGCATTTCCCTAATGGCTAGGGATATTGAGCACTTTTTCATGTGTTTCATGGCTTTATGGACCTCTTCATTTGAGAACTGTCTACTCAGTTCCTTTGCCCATTTGTGTATTGGGTTGTTTGGTTTTTGGGTTTTTTTTTCCTTGAGTTCCTTATAAATTCTAGTAATTAGACCTTTGTCAGATGTATAAAATGTGAAGATTTTTTCCCATTGCGTGGAGGTTTCCTTGACTCTGTTAATTGTTTCTTTTGCTGTGCAGAAGCTTTTTAATTTCATGTGGTCCCATTTATCTATTCTTGTGGAACGTTAATGACTTTTCACATGCAAAGTTCTTAAGAAGGTCCTTCCCAGAATGAAAGGTAAGTAAGCTTCCATGGACAAAGATCCTTTCTCATATGTGAAGGTCAGGAGCCTGGAGGAGAGTGTGGAGGAAGATATTTGTGTTGGATCTTGAAGGGATCTGGCCTATACTTGGTCCTTGGGGTTTAGGTATTACCTTTCTTGGTGGAAAGAATAGAATAAATACAGGCATAAAATAGCTGGGGCATGAGGGGATAGGGAAGAAGGGTATCTGGCAGAGAAATTAGCTCTTACCTATCCCGTGAGTCTCTTCTCCCCTGCTACTCACCACTCATGCTGGGCTACATATCAGAGAGCACGTTACTTTACTTAGGTGTCCAGACTTGCCAATACATCACACCCAGCTCATCTTACCTGAGTTTCCGTCATGTTTGGGGTTGCTTTCTGTGAATCAGTAGCAAAGTCACCCCTTCTTTTGTGTGCCATGTGACAGAATAATGCCTCTCTAGTTTTGGTGTTCGCATGCTCTATTGGAAATGTATGTGTGGGGAGGGTCTCCTTGTTGAACTAGTTGTCTTCATGTGTTGGATGAGAAGTACCCATCACTTTATTGTTCATGCTTGACTCATGGGGGAGATTCAGTAGATGCTGGCCCCATTTATCACTGGGTAATGAATAGATGAACAAATACAGGGATGAGTGAATAAAATAGTTTCCAACTCCAGCATAGTCCAAGGCATAGTGATAAAAATAAACAAAACAGTAGAATAGGAAGCCCTGTGTTTCAGCTTGTGCTCTGGCCCACCAGCCTTTCTCACCTGGGAGCTTCTTAGCAATGCAGGCCCTCAGGTCCTGCCCCAAGCTTGCTGGATCAGAATCTGTGGCGCCCAGGGCTCTCGGGTGGTTCATGAGTGATTTGCAGTCTGCAGAGATGAGTTGAATTGTTGAGAGAGAAAGTTCGGGAGACTGGACTTAAATTCTGGGTCTGTGTGTGCTGTGTGTGTGAGACGTAGTTTTGTGTAGTTCATGGAATTGTGACAGTGGGGTGTGCTAAGGGATGCGACATGGATCGCACTGTTTTGGAGACGGTATACGCCTGCAGCCGTAGCCCCGTGATGTCCGATCCCGTCAGATCTTGGAAGCTAAGCAGGGTCAGGCCTGGTTAGTACTTGGATGGGAGACTGCTTGGGAACACCACGTGCTGTAGGGCTGGGAGAAGGACCTGGCAACCCCCTTCCAAAAACCAATCAGCCATTGAAAACCCTATGAACATCAGAGAAGCACTGACAATAATGTTTCACCTGTTGTACATAGGGTCACTATGAGTCAAATACCAACTCAACGACACCTAACAACAACAACATTTGTTCAAAACAATACCAGCGGTCGTCATGACCTATGTCCGTTGGCCTGCCCCATGAAGGAAGAACAGAGCCGTTTGAAGAGACACTGTGCCCTTTGTCTCCTCTCTCCACCTGGCAGCTGGTGGGGATGCGGGCTGGCCTCCGGGCTTCTCCTTCCTGAGTGGGGCTCCCTTGGAGGGACACTGCCAACATGAGTGGTATGACCTTCCTCACAGCCGTCAGCCGCAAGACTGAAGCTTCCTGGAGCTGAGGACACCAGGCGTCCGGAGAGAACCCCCCTCTCTCCGGAGCTGAGTCACGCTCTCTCCCTTCAGACGGGGATCAGGGCAGGTGGGAGATGCCACAGGCTGGTGGAGTTGCCTCCGGCGAGGGATTGGGTGACTCACGCTCCTGCATGACTCACACATATTACATAAGGGCAGATCAAGAGGATTCAAATGCCACACAAGCCCAAATCTGTCCCCACAGACTGGGGGCCGGGGGTGGGAAAGGAGGAGACACGTCCTGGAATCTGTGTGCCCAAGGATGACATCCTCATCACCGCTGTCATTATCATTTTTGATGTGGTTGTAATTTGAAACAGATAAATTGCTTTTCAAGGCAAGGGGAAAACTGTAGGTAACTTGCATTCACAGAGAGAGAGAGATTAATTAGTACCCAAGCGCTGGCGATATGAAAAAGCAATAACTCCTTCAGAGAGCTAAGGGACAAAATATGTGGAGTCAGATTAAAAAGCAATACAGTAGAGGAAATACATTTATTTAACAAACGTGGGAATAAAGCTTTTGTACTGATTAACAAAGGTCTTTAACATATAGATGTTAAGGATCGTGGAGCCGGGAGGGACGGATACACACATTCTAACCCCTGGGCAGAAATCAGCAAATTTCTGGTGGCAAGTTGGCCTTGGAAAAACTTGTGACATTGGACCTTCTAGGTTTATGCTAAAGACACAATTTGAAACAGCAAAAATATTTATGAAGAGGGAAATATCTATTATTATTTAAGATAGGGACATAATAATATAGGGAAAACACGCTTTAGCTTTGCAGTTTGGTTTATGAACAATGAAGCTACTGGCCTTGCAAATATTGAAAATTTGGAAGCCCTTAATACCATAGAAAATGCTCTTGATCAAATACTTCTTTAAATGATAATGCAGAAAGCAAGATTTTTTAAGGCTTAGGGTTGGAACTGCATTAATAGTAACGATGCAAGGTCACTCCAGTTTGAAAAAACATCAAGCCATAAAAGACTTAAATGAAACATAAAATACTACCAGTAGTTATTAGGAGTCAGTGAACATTTTCCCTTTTGGGTACATTTTTAAGGCTTTCCATGTTAACATTTTTTCATGACATAAATGTGTTTATATAATAAATGTATTTGTAAATATAAACGTGAATATATGTAAACATTGTAGACTACAACATAATAGAAATAGAATAATATGCATTAAACTGGGAGATGAAATTTTAAGGAATGGGACTCTGTACCTAGTGCTTTATCTTCACACACTTATTTGCATGTGGTGACCAGCAAAGATTAGCCAATTAGCAGCTTAAGTACAGTATACTTTAGAAGAAAAATTATATGGGTGTGGATTATGTGCCATATTAATCCCTAGGGATTAGATATTTCTGTGTGGAGAATTCTGGTGGATTTCCTCATGCTGACCTAGCCAAGCACCATGGGGTAGTTACAAGTCTTTTTGCCTCACAGTAGATAAATCAGGTGGCAACAGAATTGGCACCCACTCCTTTCCATTCTTTCCTCGACCCTTCAATAAATGTCAGTGAACCGGGTTTTCTGGGCCATAGAAGATACATGTCATGTCCAAAGAACAAATTATCTGGCATTCTCAACTCGAACACAGTTGCGGAACTTCAAGCTTATCTGAATGTCAATAGGGCTGTGGCCCTATGCCCACACACGCAAAAGAGGGAGAGTTCCACCTCCTCTGGAATCTTGAGAAATCCATTTTATGTAAAACAGTGGCTCCAATAAGAAGATGGGCAGAACCAAATATCAATAACCTGACGCGTCCACCTGGTTAGCGCTCTGACTCAGCTAAGTAGCAGGGACTTCTGAACACACAGTCCACCAGTTGTGAGGCACAAAGTTCTTCCCAATCCCTGTTCTACCATGAGAACAATTGTCATGTCCCTTTCACAACCTTCTCTTCACCTCTTGTCCCCTAACCAGAGGTGGGCAAACTAAGTGCACAGGCCAAGTGTCTTGTTTGTCTATTCTTGCCCCTCAAGTGATGAATGGCTTTTATTTATTTTTAACAAGTTGGTTTGTAATGGTTATATATATCTGTATGGGCTGGGATTTAGCTCAGTTGATAGAGTGCCGCTCTACAGTCTCTGAGGTCCTGAGTTCGATTCCCAGCACCACCAAAACGGAAGAAGGACATGGCAACCCACTCCCAAGGCAATCCCGAAACAATCAGCCATTGAAAACCCTATAAGGGTCGCTATGAGTCAGACACGACTCAACGGCACCTAACAACAACAACAATAATATATATCTGTGGGATGCCTTTTGACCTCAATTTCAACCAACAGATTTACTCTCTGGCCCTTTAAGGAAGTGCTTCTGGAAGGTTTTCATTGTTCCTACCCCAGCTTCCAGCTATTATTTACTGTCTATAGGACCCCGATACTCCTTGATGGCATCTCTGTTCTGCTCTGCCCCCTCGGCCCAATTTTCTTTTCGGTACAAGCAGCCAGAATACATAACAGCATGACTTTCCCTTGCTTACATCTTTCTGGTGGCTGCTCATAAACAAAATCTGAATTCCCTCCTTTGTTCTTCAAGCCTGAAGCCCCTGCCTATCTCCACCCTCATCATCAGCAACTCTGCCGTGGGCCTGGTTGTTTTCATAACTGATCTTCTTGCTTCTCTCCTATCAACCTTTGAACATGGCCCTAGAATGTAAGCCACATAGAAGCAGGTACCTGGTCTTGGTGACATACTCCCCAGGATGGTGTTCCGCACATATAGGCACCAACACATATTTATTAACTAAATGAATGTCCTTGAATTTTCATTGCAACCTTGTAAAGTGGGAATTTTTTAATCAACATTTTGTTGTTGTTGTTGTTAGGTGCCGTCGGGTCGGTATCCAACTCATAGTGACCCTCATAGGGTTTTCAATGGCCGACTGTTTCGGGATTGCCTTGGGAATGGATTGCCAGGCCCTTCTCCCATTTTTGCGGTACTGGGAATTGAACTTGGGACCTCAGAGACTGCAGTGCAGCGCTCTACCAACCGAGCTAAATCCCAGCCCCAATCAACATTTTAGAGATGAATATAAAGAGATCCAGGACAGAGGAAAAACCCAGTGAAGTAGTATTGCTGGGATGGGAGCTCAGGTCTTTCTGATGCCCTATTCCATGAGGGCAATGTTGTTATTGTTCTTGTTGGGTGCATCAAGTTGGTGTCTGACTCATAGTGACCCTATGTACAACAGGCGAAACACTATTGTCAGTGCGTTTCTGCTAGTCATAGGGTTTTCAATGGTGGATTGATTTTTGGGAGTGGGTTGCCAGGGCCTTCTCTCAAGCTTACAGCACCTGGTGTTCCTAGGCGGTCTCCCATCCAAGTACTAACCAGGCCTGACCCTGCTTAGCTTCCAAGATCTGATGGGATCAGAAGCCACAGTGCTACTGGTGCAGGTGAGGGCAACATTACAACCTCTAAAATATGACACTACCTGGAAGAAGTCACTGAATGTGTGAGCACATGACCTTCTTTCTCCTAGAGGAACTTTCTCTGTCCTTGTACCAGAGTGGTCTCTGTGTCCATGTCTAGGTTGCCTTGCGGTACTGATGGATTCAAATGCAAGTTTGCCTGTAATCCCCCAAAGCCAGGGTGTGGTGTTGCGCTAGAGAGCCTGGTTTTTCTGCTGGAATATTTCCAGGCAGAGGAATTCCAATATTTCTTGTCCATCTTCTCTCTACCCGACTGGCACGCGTGAGGCCACCCCTCTGGCTGAGAGCCTGAGCTTTTGCTAACTTTTGCTGATGTTCAGATGACTCGTTAGGCTCCGAATTCTCTACTTTGCTCTTCAAACCTAGTGCTTTGCTTACCTTTGGTGACCCTTCAAGCCAGGTTCTTTGATTACCAGTTGGAACAGGTGGTTTGAGGGAGGAGGAAGAACTCAACAGGTCATACCCTTGCCATTCATGGCCCTTTGTTCAGTTCCCATGGTCAGCCAGAGTACTTTCTAAGCTTTTGTTTATCATTGCCTCCCTTGTGATCTTAACACTATTGATTCTGCTGCTGCACGGTCATGTGCTTGATACGTTTCTTTATAGAGTGTTTCACACACCAGTCTGTGGACACTGGACCAAACTCCCTGGTGGGGTTCTAATGGTCCCTCTCGGTCCACTTAGGCCATGCCTGGGACCTTTCGCCACTCTCCGTGTGTCACAGGATATCCCCTGTAGCAGCTCATTGGAGTGGTGATCAGCAGCAGCTCTCTGTGGCCCCCCCTTGCCCCCGGGCTCCCACACACCTTATCTGAATGCATCCTCCCAAGGAGTCTCCCCTGAATGAGGCAAGCACCCCTCAGAGAGGTGAAGTCACCATCAAGGTCTCTCTCAAAGAGGAAGCAGGGCAGAGGTGAAATCGAAGTCCCAGCCTTGCTCCTGTGGCCTTTTCCCCAGGACAAGTTCACTCCCAGAAATGCCCTTCCTCTCTCCAGGTCAAAACCCTTCAGATACATGTGCAAGATTTGCGCACACTCTATGCTTTTGCTGCTTTGCTAAAATGCCTCACTACATCCCCTGGGCCTAGCGGGCCCCTACCCATGCCTGTTCCCCTCGTCCTGGCGTGTATGTTGAAAGGATTATTGTGTTGGCCAGAGGGGAGAAAAGGTTGATAAATTTTTCTTTTTTCATGAAGAGTAGGAATACATTGGTGTGCTTCCCAATCAGCAACAAATGGAGAGCGCCGCTTGTTTACTTTTTAACCTGGTGCAAACTCTTATTTATCCAGACAACACATTCCATTGCTCCTTTTATTTTCCCCTCGAGGCCGTCTCTCCAGGCTGGAAATGAAAGCCTTACAAGCGTAAGCCATCGGTAAGCCAGCCTGCCATTCAGTACCTTTCCTCACACAACAGTTATTTGTAAACTAATCAATAAACTTTTCTTATTTCGTGGGCTCCTTTAGAACTTTTAGCAGCCGCCTGCTGAACCATGAAGAGACTTAAAATAGTGATGATCTCCGAGCGCTGCCGCGCTTCCCCATAGAACCGTGAGCCCAGCCGTGGGGTTTATGCGCAGGGCCATGGGAAGCTAATCTGTATGGAAATAAAGGATAGAAATATTCAGATTGAGTTTTACTAAGTGAACCTCAGGTTTTTCTGTTCAGTAAAATAGGCCAGGTAAATGCGTTTCTGATACAGAATAAATCACTGGTTTAAAGACCTATATTTCCCTTTTGCCATTTTGCTTAGAAGGGAAGAATTCACAGCCCTCTGCATGGGCTGCGAAAGCGCAGGGCCCTCTCTGAAGGTAGTTCCCTGAGCTGGCCTCATTTTCCTGTTAGGATCTCATAGTCCTGTGGTCCCAGTCTGGGGCTGGCTGTGCTGGAGGCTTTGTAGAGGACAAGGAAGTTGGAAGAAAGAGACACAAGGCTGTGTTTGTAGAGCCCCTTACAAGCCAGGACCTGGCTCCTCACTCAAGGAATAGGACCCAGTCTCTGGCTTTGGGTAGTAGAAAACCATCACATGGCATCATAAGGGCACATTGAGACAATACTGTCAGGCTGCTAGAGAGCACCGGAAAGACTCCCACACTAACACACAATTCAGGCCCATCTTTCCCAAGTCCTCTGCTCCAAAGAAGGTCTTTTCGTTCATTTAGTTATTAGGTCAACGGGTATCTATTGAATGTTGTTTGGTGCTGTTGAGTTGGGCCCCACTCCTAGTGACCCTGTGTACAACAGAACAAAACACTACCCAACACTGTCCCATGCACACAATCTTTTTGTTTGATCCCATTGTTGTAGCCACTGTGTTTCTTTTCATTTTGAATCTTGAGACATCAGCAAAAGGAAATCTCAGGGGTTTTACTTCAATCCCATCATTAAAGTCGACTCTTCCCTGAGGAGACAACTCTTCCCCATTCATCTTTTGATTGCCTTCCAGCCTGGGGGGCTCATTTCCCTGCACTGTATTTGAGAATGCTTCTCTGCTCTTCAAAGGGTTTTCAATGGCTAACTTTTTTTGGAGTGAGCTACCAGGTCCTTCTCCTGAATCTGTCTTAGTCTGGAAGCTCAGCTGAAATCTGTCCACCATGGGCAGCCCTGCTGGTATCTGAGATACCTATGGTATAGTTTTCAGCATCACAGCAACATGCAAGCCCCCACAACATGACAAGCTGACAGACATGTGGGGATCTATTAAATGCAGGTACCATTTTAGAAGTACAGCAGAGGACAGACAGATAATCTCCCTTCTCTCATGAAGCATACAATTTTAGTAATCTTACAGCATGAGCTGGGATATGAGAAAGAGGAGAGGGAAGGACAGGAAAGGCATTTCTGGTGGCAGAGATGGTGAGCACAAATGCATGAAGGCAAGAAGCAGCTCAACGTTTGCCCCAATGACACTCAATTCCTTGCTACCTCTTGTAACCCTGGGGGCTGGAAGTGGGGGGATGGGCTAATGGGGAGGGCAGTGTTAAGAAAACTAGAATATCCTCTTTTTAATGACTATCCCATGATTTTCCTCAATATTCCAGGCTTAAAAGAGTGAAATTTGAGGATCCTGGAGAAAATCCTTCAGGGACATTTATTGCTTCTTTATGGCCCACATGGTTCAATACTTCTGGGCACGTAGTGAACCCTGTGGGCAGAGGCAAGGGAAGCAAGGCCACGGTGGGTACTGAACTGATCTGGACTTCAGAGAAGACCATTGGCCAGGGCAGCCCCTTGGCTAAGTGGCTCTCACATCTGGTGACAGAGCTAAGAGTCAACTAGTACATTTAGCACAGTTAGAACATCAGGCTGAAAGGGAAGCATTGGAATGCTCTGGCATATAAAGGCTGAGGAAGAGCGGGTCTCAGCGACGAATGGTTCTTACTGAATGATCAGGATCCCTCCAGGAGTGAAAAGAGCTGCTATGAACGGACACCTGCATGTGGGACCTTAGGAAGCTGCCAAAATGTGACCATTTTTGCTCTGTAAAATGTCAGCTGTATGTAGTTCACTCATCTGTTGCAGGTACAGGATGGGCTCTTTATGTGTGTCATGTCACAAAACCTCATGTCACCTACTTGAGGTGTCTACTATGGGGTCCTCATTCTGTAGCTGAGGAAATTGAGGCACAGCAAGGTGAACTTATTTGCCTAATGTTGTACGACCAGAAGAACCAGGGCTCAGACTTACACCTGTTTGATAGCCAAGTCTGACCATGGGATTGAGGCTCCGGGGACTCTATTATCCATGGATCACAGGCTTTCGGGTCATTGGAAGTCCTGTGGCCTGGGTACGGCCAGCCTTTCTGTGCTCCAAAGCCATCCTGATTGTGGGTGTTCAGGTCCTCTGATTGGCTGGAATTTTGGGGAGCTGGAGGACAAAAGACAGACATTTTGTTGGGGACTCAGCTTCTGGTGACATAGGAGCCCAGGCAGAATTCTGAAAGTGTTTTAAGATGACTCAATTTCTACGGGGGGTTTTATATAGCCTGCCACAGCATATGCCTCTCCTACCTCATTGCCAATCCTGCTTTGTCAAGAAGTCTTCTGTGATTATTAATGGCAAAGTTTACATAGTTATCAGCCCTTCCCCAGATCTGTAGTCCTTTAGATCTTTAGTTTAGAGGAAGGTGATAGCAGTCAGGACAGGCAAAGTTATGCTGCAGAAACAAATACCCCCAAATCGTAGCTTAACGTAATCAAAGTTAGGGTCAGTCAGTTTCTTTCTCTCTCCTTCTTTCTCTTTCCCCACCCTCTCTAAATCTCCAGCAATGGTCAACAGGGGTTCTCTGCTCATGAGAGTCATGCAAGGCCCCCATCAAAGGAAGACACCTCTCAGTATGGGTCTCCACAATCACCTGGGCCCAGAGGGACTATGTCAAATTATACACTCATTTGTAAATCTTTCACCAGTATAGGACACACACCACTCTACTTATGGTCAGCTTTCATTGGCCAAAGCAAGTCACAAGGCCATAGTTATTTCCAAAGGGGGTTGGGAAATATAATCTTACCAAGTGCCTGGAAGGCAGAGCACAAAAACTATGTGGGGAGAGCACTGATGACTTCCATGGCTATTTAGAATGGCAGGAGGAATGGGAAGCCATCCGTTAGCCTTTAGCTATGGCTCTGGTGGAGTGCTGACCCACCAGGATGTGGGGCTGACAGTGGAAAGTGCTGATGGCCAAAGAAACTCTGAGGGCTTGGCCAAGTGTTTTCCCACCCCTGGGCATTGGAAGTGCAACAGGAGGCTGGGCCCAAGTGAGTGGGAGGTTCTTGCTAGTGCACCTCCATGTTTCCAACTTCTCCTTGGTCTTCCACCCTGGGGTAGTCACCCCATTTGAATGATTAATAATCAGCCATACTTCCATCCTGTATAGAATCCAGTGGCAATCTTGTGGAGGAAAATGCCAAAATGCTCCTCCAGAATCCCTCCATGAGTGATGCAAGCCACATGGACATTCTGAAGTCTTGCTTTGTGCTGTAGTCAGCTACTGGGAGGAGTTGCATGCTATACATTGCTGCTCAGTATCAAACGTGTTCTATCTGTTTACACACAGTTGATATGCCTGTGTGTATTAGGAAGCGTCAATGGGTTCTTCCAAACTGTGTCATGTCCAGTGTGAGTACAGACAGCTGTAGGCAATGCTAGGAGACAAGAAAAGGAGCTACTTAGTTAGTATGTGGGGCTGAGGTTTAGCTCAGTTGGTAGAAATGCTGCTCTGCACTCTCAGGCCCTGGGTTCAATTACCAGCACACAAAAAGGGGAGAAAGACCTGGCATCCCAATCTGAAACAATCAGGTATTAAAAACCCCATGAATGGCAGAGAAGCATGACATAGTACCAGGCATGGCACAGTGTCAGGGAGTGTTTCGATCTGTTGTTCATAGGGTCCCTATGAGTCAGACCCAACTCAGTGGCCTAACAACAATGATGACAAGTTAGTATGTACTGTGATATGACAGTTTGGCTCCCCGATTGATTTAAACACCATTTAAATCTGGAGGAGAGAAAGGTAGTAGATAAAGAAGTTAAGTGAAATATATACATCCACAAAAGCAGATGCCTTCTTTTGCTTTCTCTCTTATTAAAGCTACCTGGTAATGGCTAATATAAATTCAGAAAGTCGAAGTGGTGAGAAAATTCTCATCATTATTATTTTTACCACTAATATCAGTCATTTACTCAACAAATGTCTATTTAACATCAACTGTGTGCTGTGTAGTGAACAGTGAACTGGATTGGCAAGGTCCTTGATTTCATGGAAATTATTTTCTAGTGGGAGACATAGACAGTAGACAAATACATGTGTGAAGAGATTTTTGTAATCAAAAGCTCTTTAGAGAACAACAAAGCAAGGTAGGAGGCTGGTGAGCGACAGGTCTGCTTTCGGGGGGGTGCAGTGAGGGATGCCTCTCTGAAGAGGTAATATTTGGATTAAGAAGTGAACAAAGCGAGTGTGTGAGTCATTAGAAAGTTTCAGGGGAGGGAGTCTCAGGCAAAGAGAGGCACACGCATATAAGGACTGGGTGTAGGGATGAACGTGGTGTGTCTGTGAGGAAGGATGGTGCAGGGGAGTGGAGAGAGTGAGGCACAGTGAGGGCTGGGGGGAGGAAGAGGAGTCCAGAGAGGGACGCAGAGGCAAGATCATGAAAGGCAATGTGAGGAATCAGGGTTCTTGTGAATCCATGTGAGATGCAAAAAGACTGGGATTTTATAAAAAGGATAGTGAGTGATTCAGCTGCCTCTGTGTGTGTGTGTGTGTGTGTGTGTGTGTGTGTGTGTGTGTAGACACACACACTCACACATGTATTTCCTTTTTTCTTCTTTTTCTTTTTCTTTTCTTTTTTCCCCTCCCCTCGCCTCCTCTCCTCTCCCCTCTCCTCCCCTCCCCTCCTCTCCTCTCCTCTCCTCTTCTTTCCATTCTTTTCCTTTCCATTCTTTCTTCCCCACAAGGATCACTTGGGCTGCCATGTGGAGAATCAACCGTGGAGGCAAGGATGGACAGGGAGAGCAGCCAGGAGGATAGTACACAGGTGTCGCTTAGGAGTCGTGATGGCTCTAGAGGTCACTGAGGAGAGTCACACTCTGATATGTTTTAAAGGGAGAGCCATCAGGACTTGCTGATGGGTTGGATGGGAGAAGAAAAACCAGGCTAACTCTTTCCGTTTTGAATTGAGCCACTGGTACATGGAAAGGCTAATTATTACAAGGAGGAATGAGTTGGAGGCAAAAAGTCAGAAATGCTGTTTTGTGTCTCTAACATGTGAGATTCTTGTTGGGCATCTGAGTGAAGATAAGGGGTGTACAGCTGGTTATGAGTCTGGAGTCACAGGGAGACATTAGTGCCAGATATGAAAGGTATAAATTGGGAAGTCAACAGAGAGATGGGGTTAAGGCTGAGATGTAGCGCATGTGTGGTGGATATGGAAGACAAGACAACTAGGGTCAAAGTCTTTGGGGGAACCAACATTAAAGCTTGATAAAAGATGTAAGAATTGGATTGGCAAGTGAGGGAAACCAGGAAAATATCATGACCAAAAACCTAAAAGGTCTGAAGAAGACAGGGGGATAGGGTGAGACTGATTTCCTAATCTGAGTAATTTAGTCATGTGGACTAGTGAGTCCCCCTGAATGCACTGACCCTCTTCTGAGCGTTATTTTTTCCTAGCAGCTTTGAAGTCTGTTCACATTATTTGTTGCTAATAATGAAGCATTAACATTTGACTTAATGCATTTTTTTAAAGGAAAACAGACTTGAGGTTAATCGTTATAATAATCTCACAGTGTCTGGCTCACATTGCCGTTTTCTTTTCATTTCTTTTTTCTTTTTTTTGTGGTACTTGGGGGTCACCCATACTTTGCAAGTGCTCTACACCACTGAGCTGCACCCCCAGTCCATTTTTTATATTTTGAGTCAGGGTCTTGCTAAATTCCACAAGCTCCCTCTGGCCTCAAACTCTCAATCTTCCTGCCTCTGCCTCCCAAGTCACTGGGTTTACAGGCGTGTGCCACTGTACCCGGCACCCATATGTTCATGAATGTGAGAGAAGAGCTTGAGAACAGGGTGAGAAATACAGGATCCACAGCTTCTCTGAACAATAGTGCTTACTGTAGTGAGTGACCTTGAACTGATGTGCCATTAATAGTTGTGGTGACTGTGAATTTTTGTGGTATTTTGTTCTTTTCATGCAGTCTGGGGGGAGGGAGTTGGTGAACATCTGGACACCCCCAGCTTGCCCGTTAGTCATGTGCATGGTATCTGACATGAGTATTTATGGAAACATAGGGAGGAGGATGTCGTGGACTATTAGGCCAGCAGACAGTGTGGGATCTTGTGATAGAATTTGCCCCAGTGAATCACACCTCCCTCATACACATGCTCCTTTGCTGCAGAACTTTGCTTCTCTTTCCCTTGAGAGGTGGAACTAACTTCTTCATGTGCTAAATCTGAGCTGAATTTAAGACTTGCTTTTACTAATAAAACATGGTAGAATTAACCTGACACAGTGGTACATGCCTTTAAATACCAGCAACTTAGGAGGTGGAGGCAGGACGACTGCAAATTCAAGGCCAGAAGCAGTTTGTGTAATTTTGCAAGCCGTTGTCTTAAAATTTGTTGTTGTTAAGTGCCATCGAGTCAGGTCTGACTCATAGTGACCCTATGTATAACAGAACAAAACACTCTCCACACTGTACCATGCCCGGCACTATGACAGTGCTTCCTGCTATTCATAAAATTTTTGATGACTGTTTTGGGGATTGTTTCAGGAGTGGGCTGCCAGGTCCTTCTCCAATTTTTGCCATGCTAGGGATTGAACCCAGGACCAGGGAGTATGCAGAGCAGCACTCTACCAACTGAGCTATACTCTAGCCAGTTGTCTCAAAATACAAAGTTAAAAATGGGGTATGGCCCAGTGGTTGAGTGTGTTTAAATTGTATGCATGAGGCCCTGGGTTCACCTCCCCAGTGCTTCCAAAAGAAAAAAAAAAAGTGGTAGAATTGACATGGTGTGACTCCTCAGTGTGGGCCAGAAGTGACCTTGTGCATCTGTTCTTGCTCTTCTAGAGCAGAGCTGCCTCTAGGTTGAGGTCCAGTTTGCTCTTTGGGAGGACGAGGGCCCAGTAGGCAGGCAGCATTAGCAGCCAGACATGGGAACGGAGGCCCCTTGGGACCAGGCAGCCCCTGTGAATTCACCAGCCATCTCCTGCCACATAAAGCACCCCGAGTGCAACCAGTGGAACAAACACCTGGCTGAAGCGTGGGAGTGGTGAGCTTGTGAGGGACCGCTGTTGGAAGCTGCTGAATTTTGGAGTGATTTGCTGCACAACAATGAATAACTGATGCACACAGTACCAGTTATTAACAACAAAGACAAGGAGAGGGCGAGAAGGAACTTTGTTGTGCGCTGTCTTTGCGTTGAGCAACCTCAAGAACATTATCTTGATTTTGCTTAATTACACCTCTCGGAGGAGGCATCATTTTCCTCTCAGTGAGGAAACCAGAGGTCAGAGAAGTTCAGTATCTGGTCCAGTTACTGATATTTAATGAGTAATAGAGCTAAAATTAAAACCCAGAATCTGTCTCCATGCTGGAATTCTACTCTTACTAAATATATGTTTCCTAACATCCATGCTCTCACAAAACATCTTCATACATTTTGGCAGATCGTTATCCTACCAAAACTACTATTTATTTTATGATATTTTCTCTAAATCAGAAGAAGTAACCAAGTCTATTTAAAGAAGAAACATTTTGTCATTGTGACTAATAACCATGTCTAAACATTCATTGGGTTCTTTTCCCTAGAGTGAAAGATCTCCTGACTGCATTGCGTGAATGAATGAATGTAATCCTCACAAATTTGAGGGGCTGGAGCTGTAATCTCTGTCACACTCATTTTACAGATGAAAAAAAGTAAGGCTGGGGAGATTAATAGTTGCTCAGTGTTACCAAATTAGTACATGGTTGGATATAAGATTTGACCCCACCCCTCGCTCACATAGTCCTTGGCTAGGGGTCTTAACCAGTGGTAACTTTCCCAGGGACATTTGGGAAGATTTGGAGACATTTGCAATTTGCATAACCAGAGGGTATAATATTGGTATCTAGTAGGTATCAGTCAGGAATGCTACTAAGTGTCTTACAATGAACAGGGCAGCTCCTACGAATAATCCAGCCCAAATGGTCAAAGTGCCCAGGTTAAGAAACCATGTTCTAGGCTAGTCTACCTTTCCAACTTGTAAACAGAAACAGGAATTGCTTGCAGTAAATAGAAATTCAGCATAAACCAACAATACTACAAACTCTCTCTAGAAACTATTGTTTGTCATGGCTATGGGCCTTGGGCCTCTTTTTGTTGAAGAAGAGATTTGCAAGTATTAGAAAGAGAGTGGAGACTGGCATCCTAGAGAGGCTCTCTCCTGGGGGTAATCTGAAGATTATAATACTTGGCATCGAATCTTCTTGTGCAGTCATGAGTGATTTATGCCACATCTGTGTCCCTATAAGAGCATCACACAGTCCACTGGTACATATCCCATCCTTTGGGAATTGTAGCACTATACCTTGGGTAGAGAAACTGCTCCCCATAGATCAAATCCACTACTTGTTTTGCAAATAAAGTTTTATTGGAACTAAGTCACACTCATTTATTCAAATACAGCCTGTGGCAGCTGTTGGGCTACCGCTTGAGTTGCGAAGCGATGGCATAGACTACATGGCCTGGGAAGCCTAAAGTATTGACTGTCTGGCCCTTTACAGACCATCTTTGCCAACACCAGTCTAGAACTGTGCTTGGCACAGAGTTGGCACCCAGTAAATATTTGCTAAATGAATACAGCCTTCGAGGGTACCATTTGGGAAAAAATTCTCTTTCTGCATCTCTTTTCCCTTAATTTCCGCCAAACACTCCTTTCCTCTTACCCCTTCCCACCCAGCCTGATTTGTTTGTTTGTTTGTTTATGCATTTCCACTTTGTTTAACACAAAGTGACAGATCCCTTCTTAAAACAAACACTTGTGGGTGGTGTCGTTGATCACTGTAAGTGGCTCCGTTTTAGGGCTCAGAGATACAAATGGATCTGCTGGAGAGGGGACGGTGATGGATGACCATCTCTTGGGAGCCAGGGCCACTGCGTTCTCCCCGTGGCTCTTGGCATTCACTACACTCTCAGCTCCCGCGCTAAGGGATATATAATAGACACGGGAGGACCCATAAAAGGAACATCTGAAACTGCTGCAGAGCTGAGCATTGATTTATTCATTACTATAAATTTTTTGTCATTACTATGCAATTGCTCTATCTCAGGAAGAATTGATAGATGTGGTTGGAAGCTGCAACCCACTGTGCAAAACTTTTCTCCCCTTCCATAATTTCCTGTAACTCTTCTAAAGAATCATTATTCCTTATTACATGGCTCTGGCATGCCACCTATTTAGATAAATGCATGAACAAGTGTGCCGTAAATATTCATAGTGGCCTATGTGTCAACGATATCTGTCACTAATTAGATAATTTAGTGGTTCAAATAAATAAATAAGAAAATAGAAGCACACCCAGGAAAAGAGTGGAATAAAACACAGGCTCCTTGTAGGAGGCTGTGCAGGGGGCCAACTCGTATCAGGTCCCTGGTGTCATCTGGTTTGTGGGCTGCTTGTCAGAGGGTCACAGTGAGGCTTGAAGGGAGGACGAAGACCAGCCCCACAGGAGCATGCCATCGCAGCCCTGCCTAAGGAAGCCCACTGTGGGGTGGACCCAGGGGATATCGGGGCCTTCTGACTTCTTCCATCCTCTCTGGTTTGTTGAGTCTGCTATTCATAATTGTGTCAATGCAAAGAGCCCTGGGGCTCAGGGGTTGAAAGTGATGTGTTCAAATCCTGTCTCTGCCATGATGTGAAGAAATTCCTTTAGCTGGGCCTCAGTGTTCTCATCTGCAGAATGAGTATGATGATTGTTTTGACGATAATGACAATGACGGTGTTGAAACTCAGAGGAGGTGACATTGTGGAAGCCCTTTGCAGAGGGGAGCATTCCAAACAGATGTTAAAAGAGGTGGTGTTTTTCCTGAAGTAAATAGTCTCAAAGAAAGCAAAGTAGGCATACAGAGCAACTGGGCAGACAATTGACAAGCAAGGAGCTATGGCTTATTTGGTGCCTTCTTTGTATACTGGGCTGGGATCTTTCTGTAGCTTATTGATTAGAATCCGGCTGGGGGAAGGCTATTATTTTTATGTTTTATAGGCAGAGAAACTGAGGATTAGAGAGATTCAGTGTAACTTGCCCAAGGCCACCTATCTAGTGAGGGAGATGCTGGACTAATCTACCTCTGTCTGGCTTTCCACCCCATACCCCCCATGCTGCCAATAATGTGCTGTGTTGCCTCTAGGTTTAAATTGGAAGCACTTGCTTATTTTGTCTTTTGAGAAATAAAAAGATTTCAGTTTGAGTTGTCCAGATAGCTTGACTGTATTAACCCAACTCATAGCATGATCCTCCGGGTTATAGAAACACTTCACAGTTCTGTTTACATAAATGCAGTTATCCCAAACGTAGTTGGTTTGATTAAGGGTCTCTGTGGTGACCTCATCAAGTTGGTATTGAGCAAAAATAATTGCATGTACCGAATCCTGAGATCGGGCTGATTAGCTCCCGGTGCACGAGTCTGGCCTTTTCCCTCTCCAGTGGCATTTGAGAATAGGAGGGAGACAGATTCATTTTGTCAAACAGTGAAAGCCACATCTTTTAGACATGCCTGAACTAGTCACAGCATCATACAGGCATGGTAACCTCTCGAAAGTGGATGGGCTGGATCCTGCCCACTGCTGGGAAGCTTGTCATATAAAAAGTGAACTCACTTGTATCGGCCCTCTAGCCAGCCACGGTATCTGATCAAGGCACTACCTTTTAAGTGTAGTTTTATTTAATCCTAACTAAGAGTACTCATTAATTTATTTAGCAAATGTTTAATTTGCATTTGCTGTGTGTCAGTAGCCATGCAAGTTAGCAGGGATGAATCAAGTTTAAATGATTTTACCTGTCCATGGAACTCTAGTTAAGAGTCCCTACTGTAGTTGTTGAGCAATGAAAATATACACATGTTGTTGTTGTTGTTGTTGTTGTTAGGTGCTGTCTCATTGTGTCTGACTCATAGCGACCATTATAGGGCTTTCAGTGGCTGATTGGGGTGAAAGATGAATATATGAGAAGATAGATGGATGGAAGGAAGGGTCTTAATCATTTAGGTACTTTCTGACCCAGAGGAGGTCCGAGATGTATTTATTAATAGCCTCTATAACTAAACTTGGTACCAGAATGAATCTCTTTAGGTTCCATATTGATGTAGTCTTATTGAAAATTGTGTTCAATTTTATTGGTAACTGGCGTTCTGGATTAGTCTCTGGCCTGGGATTTGTCTCTTAGCCAGGTCTTTCCCAATTGTCACTTTGGTTGGATACTCTGCATGGACTTGAATCAGGGTTCATCTCTCTTTGCCTCTCCTTGGGATCCACCCAGTACCCAATTCAGTGCCCAGAGAAGTGGAATTCTTCTGTACAGTAGGCAAATGGGTAGATGCTAATCAATGAGAGGTTGGTGGGTGGATGCGGGAATGGGTAACAACATTGCTCATCCTCGTTTCTCCAATGTCTACAACAGTGCCTGGCTCATAACAGCTGGTAACAGATGGAGTGAATAGGAGTTAGGTGATTGAGTAAGAAAGGCATTAGGTGAGTGAGTGCAGAATGGTGGGTGACAGAGTAGGTGACAAGTGCATGACTACATGTATGGGTGAATGAATGGGTAAACCACTGGGTTACTAGGTCAGGTGAGTGGTTTGATGGCCAAGCTGACAAGTGGACGAATGACTGAAAGGGAACACATACATGAATTCTTGCATCAATAAATAAGTGAATAGGTCAATGGGTGAAGAAATGAATGGGTGGGTGAATACTTGGATATATAGCTACCTGGATGGAGCTTGGGAAGACAGAGGAGCAAGTGAGTAAAGGAACAGATGCTGTGATGACTGTTTGGTCTGTAGCCCTAAAGTCTGGTGGGCAGGCAGGAAGATAGGCTGAGATTTTCATCCTCCCCCATCACGGCCAAAGTAAACAGTCCTCTTGGCTTAGGGAAATGATGCTGCTGACTTTAGGGAGATTAAGGGCATCATGCAAGAGGGCATGGAAAGTCTGACTGGCTGGCCAGAGGAGTGATAATGACCCGTGGTTTCCAAGTACTGTTTATAAAATAACCAAAACAACAATGAGTCTGTTTCTTGGGTTCCTTGAGGCCACAGCGAGGAGAGATGTAACCTCAGTGAGAGCAGCCTTATGTGAATGACTAGACAGCACACTCTGTGTGACGGCCCTTCTCTCTCTCTCTCTCTTCCTCTCTCCCTCTCTCTCCTCCCTTTTTCCCTTCCCTTCTTTTTCTTTCCTTTCCCTTCCCTTTTTTTTTCCCTAGCAGGCAGCCACAACCCACATCCAGAAAACAGGGACTCCTAGGAACTGACCCATGTTTTGCATTGAAACTTGGAACCTCACCTGGGAGGCCAGCTGAAGCCTCATGCTGAGCTGACAGATGATTCCACTGCTCAGGATCATTTGCCTCAGATATACATGTGCTCTGGTTAACAGAGAGGAGCTGTGACGTGGTGGAACGAGCAAGGGGGCTTGGAACCAAGCAGAATTATTGTGTGGTAAACTTGGAAAGTTTCCTGTGCTCTCAAAATCTGCTTTATTTGCTACAAATAATGGAACTAGCATCTGCAATTAAAAACACCTGCCTACTACGGTCATTGCAAGAATGACAGAGAATGTGAAATAATCAGTGCCTGGCTGCCACATACTAGGTGTCTAAGTTCTTTCTTGATGTTTTTAAAATCTTCCTTTCATGGTCAAGGAGCACCAACTCCTAAGAGACCTGGGTATTCATCCAGCCTATTGAAGACTTGTGCCCATGATTACAAGGTGAAACTCTAGTGAGCCCACATCCATGTGGTACATGGCCTGGCCTGGCTCAGCCAGTTAATCTTGGGGTAGATTTGGTCCATTCTACTACAGAGTGGCTTTTCCACGATGGCAAGGAGGAGTGATCAGTATTAGCTGCAGGTATTATTATTATTGTACCAGTAATTCCATTGAACCTGCAGTTGCACCACTATGGCCTCTGATCCCATCAGACCTTAGAAGCTAAACAGGGTTGAGCCTGGTTGGGTGGGAGACTTCCTGGGAACACCAGGTGCTACAGGGTTGGGAGATGGACCCAGCAACCCACTCCCAAAAAACAATCAGCCATTGAAAACCCTGTGAATAGCAGAGAAGCACGACGATAGTGTTTCTTCTATTGTACGTAGGGTCCCTATGAATTGGACACCAACTCAACAGCACCTAACAACAGCAACTCCATTGAGCATCGTGAGATAGCTAGTTATTTCTTTACTGTCCCTTAGGCCATCTGGACCCATGGAGAGCAGGGTCTTCCCAGGTCCTGAGATGAGCTTGTCTTCATTGAACCTGCTCTGACTACACCCTGAGCTTCCCCGCTTATCATGCTCTCATACTGTACAGTGATTGCTTGGATAATATCTTTTCTCTCCAGTACACAGTGAGATCTATAAGGAAAGAGGCTGTGATGACTTGTTTGCTGCCGGGTCTCAGCACTACTCCTATAGTAGACACCCTAAATAAAATGTTTGTTAAAAAAATGAATACCAAAACTTTGATCTTATTCAAACAATCAAGAGATTTGTTTGCCATTGACTCTCCCATCTGCTAGTGCAGTATCTGGCAGAGGAGGAGGATTTCATTAGAGGGCCTTGAAAGTAAGGGACAGCCTGACTCTGAGGAACTTATGCTGAACAGAGGACTGTGTTGAAAGGCATCAGGCAGCTCAGAGATCACAGAGAAGAGTCAGGTCCCCCAGAAGGGGAAAGGTGGTAGCCCAGAATTCATGCCCAGTCTCTTAGCACAAACATGTTAGAAATGATTTTGGTGGAGTTTGACTCAAGGATTCAGCTGCTGAACATGAGCATTTGATGGCCTAAACTCTTGGCAGATTTATTGTTGTTAGGTGCCGTCGAGTTGGTATCTGACTCATAGTGACCTTCATAAGGCTTTCAATGGCTGACTGTTTCCGGATTGCCTTGGGAGTGGATTGCCAGGCCCTTCTCCCATTTTTGCTGTGCTTGGAATTGAACTCAGGACCTCAGAGACTGCAGAGCAGCGCTCTACCAACTGAGCCAAATCCCAGCCCAAGCTCTTGGCAGAAGGAGAGTCAATTTGGGCAGACAGATGACACACAAGTCCATGGTGATGGGGAGGGAGGGCATGTTGAGACTCTTCTCATCCCATCCTCAAGTGGGTGGGCTCCTCTCCCGTTGCTCAGAAGCCTTCAAACTGCTGACCCCAGCACCTCTACTCTTCTCAGATATTTAGCAGTATTGCAAAAATGCCTGCATCAGGCCAAGGAGGCCACAGAACAAAGTTAAGACTTTGCTGGCCCGAGCACAGCATGGCTTGCGTGGAAGACCCAGCCTCTGCTAGAATCCTGTTACCATACGTGAGGCCCTAAGAACCTCAATTATGGGTGCTCTGAGGACAAAATTTCAGACTTTTCTCTGGCTTTTGTCAGCTTAAGACTCTTAAGGTAGTTTACACAAAGATTTGTGTGTCTGAATTTTTCCCTGGCAGGTTCTCATTATAACCTAGATAACACAAACCCCAAATATTTGTGGTTAGCAGCAGTAAGGAATTTTCAAGTTGTCTGACATCTTCCATCCACGTAGATCACCACCTGGGATCCATAGTCAGCTCGGAGACAAAGGGAGAGAGGATGCTTGCACATTTCCCCATGGCTTCTGCAATTCTGATTGTAACCTTCACTCTGTTTATCTTTCTGCATTTGTTACACAAACACAACATGTTCTTTTGTCCTGCACAAGGCTCTTTGTGAGCCTTGCAAAGGAAAATGCCCATATTTCACTTCAACTCTTAATCACCTAATGAAGCTGCCACCAAAAAACGAACAAACAAGAAACCAACCCCTATTCTTTTCCTGCCGCCTGCAGTTGTAGCCCTGTGGCATCCAATCCCAGATCTTGGAAGCTAATCAGGGTTGGGCCTGGTTAGTGGTTAGTACTTGGATAGGAGACCGCCTGGCAACACCAGGTGCTGTAAGCTTGGGACATGGACCCAGCAACCCACTCCCAAAAATCAATCTACCATTGAAAACCCTATGAACAGCAGAGAAGCACTGACAATAGTGTTCTGCCTGTTGGACATAGGGTCGCTATGAGTCGGATACTGACTCGACGGCACCTAAAAACAACAATTCTTTTGCAACATAGCAGAAGCACTAAAGGTGTTTAAAAGTGAGGTTTTTTCATTGTCTTTCCTTTGCCATCTCCTGATTGTAGGTTATCGCGCATACTTGGGTGACAATCTGCTTTCAGATCTTCCCAAGTTAGGCAGAAACACTATACCTCGTTGGGTAAACAGAAGACTGTTTCCATAAAAAGTATAGATTTCCTTTAAGCACTTTGCTTAAGCCTTTGCTAAGTCGTATTTATATACTATTATTGTTTATGGTGCCAGAAACTGGCAGGAGAAAGGCCCCATTGCAGTTTATGTGGTTTTATGATTCACACTTGAAGAGGCAGCGATCACATGGGGCAGAGATGTGAAGCGGGCAGAGTCAGGGAGGCACGAAGAAGATTATAGAGAGCTCACTTGTGGGAACCCTGGCCTTAATATAATGGTGCAGCCCAGGGCCTGGGGCTTTCTGAGTCCGTCTTTCAAATTCCCAGACATGTTTATCCATTTTGAGTTTCCAAATTGGCCCACCCAGAATAAAGCCCTCCTGCACCTGATGTCTCACTCTGGCTGTGCTCTGGGGGATTCTGAGAAAGACGCTTCTTCCCCAGATGTGAACTTGGCCATGTGCTCAGCTACTCTCCTGGGCTGCAGGTTCTGAGAAGACCTCTTGTGACCTGTTCTTAACATGCCCTCCTCCAGCCAGCGGCTGGCTCAGCTCCTTACTTGTGCATATCATGCCCATCTGGATGTGTCCCAGGCTTGGATGGCATCGGTGGGCAAAGAGGGTCCTTTCTCCAGCACCAGAGTGTTCCTGGCCTTACCCCTGGGTTAGGTGTCACTGTGAGCCATGTCCTATGGTCTGCCTGGCTCAGGGTCATGTCACAGTGAAGAGCCAGGTTTCAAAGCCTAGATGAGGCTAAATATGAAGGAAGACAGGTTCTCTCTTCTGAGGCCTTGGAACCGAATGGACAAGAACCCACATTTTGGAGACATTTGGATCTGTTTTTGTTTGCTTGCCTGATTCTTGGTTGGTGGTTTTGTTTTTAAGACACGCTCTGCTGTTTATTAACTCCATGGCTTTGGACAAACTTCTTAACCAGTTTGCACCTCAATTGACTCCTCTGTAATTTTGGAGATGCTCTGTGCCTCACGCACTTCTGAGATATCAGATGAGATAATTTATATGTATAAAGCACTTGGTGCAGTACCTGATAAATAAGCTCGTAAGACCTGGTAAAGAGACATAAAAATATTTTATTATATAAAGGCAGCAAACAGGGAGAGAAAGAGACATGCATAGTGGAAGGGAAGTCAGGAGGAACTAGTTGGGCTGTGCTTTAAAGCCATACAAGCATTCGTGTGAGTGAGTGTGTATGCATGGGTGTGTGTTCACACTGCTGATGGCTCTGGTGTGGAATGTTGGGGGTATTTAAAGAAGCCTCATGTTATAGACTCCTCTGGAAGTAGCTTGAGATCCTGAAAGGTCTGGCTCATATTCCATTAAGGTATGTCCTGTTAGAGACTTTGAAGTTAGGTGCGCCTGACTCATGCCATAGTATTTTCAGTTACATCGTATGGTTATGAAAGCTGGACATTGGATAAGGGAGATAGGAGAAGAATTGATGCTTTTGGATTATGGTGCTGGACATGAATATTGAATATACCATGGACTGCTAAAAGAACCAACAGATCTGTCTTAGATGACAAAGTGCAACCAGAGTGCTCCTTGGAAACAAGGATGACTACACTGTGTCTTATGTATTTTGGACATGTAATCAGAAAGGACCAATTCCTGGAGAAGGACATCATGTTTGGGAGAGTGGCAGGTCAAGGAAAAAAAGGAAAATCCTCGACTAGATGAATTGACACAGTTCCTGCAACAATGGACTTAAACATAAAAAAGATCATGTTCCTGGCATGGAATCAGGGAGTGTTTTGTTCTGTTGTACATAGGGTCGCTGTGAGATGGAACCAACTCAATGGCATCTAACAACAATCCTCTGAGACTTCACAGAACCATCCTCAACCCAATCTTCTACCAAATCTTCTTGGTACAATATGTCCTGGACACTTGATAATTTAACTTATAAGCTTTCTTGGATTAAAAACTCTAGTCAGCGGCATTCACTGGAGAATTAGTGTTTGGGAACAATATCTGCTACCAAAGTCCACTACCTTGGGCAACCATTCATTCCTACTCCTTCTCCAGCAAATATTTATTTACCACCTACAACATGCTAGACTCTATGCTCAGTACTGGGAGTGTTTTGGCAAGTAAGATACATGAATATTTATTGTTATTGAACATAGACTAGTGAGAGAGATAATCATAAACAATCATATACTAATTATTTAAATACAATGACGTTGTTGTTGTTGTTGTTAGGTGCCGTCGAGTCGGTATCCGACTCATAGCGACCCTCTGTACAACAGGGGAAACACTATTGTGAGTGCCTCTCTGCTATTCATAGGGTTTTCAATGGCAGATTGATTTTTGGGAGGGGGTTGCCAGGTCCTTCTCCCAACAATGACGTAAGTATAAATTATTACAAGTGCTATGAAGGAAAAGTCCAAGTTTTTATGCGAGCCTAGAGGAGGGTATCTGAGAATCTGGGGTGAGGGTTGCCAGGAAGGGAGTGATGCTTGGGCTGAAGAATGAGAAGCAATTGACAATGGGCTGGAGGTAGACAGAGAAGAGCCATAGTGTGTACTGGTTATCTCTTCTGCTGTGTACCAGATCGCACCAAAACTCTGGCTTAAAACAAGTTGATGATGGTATCTCCCAGTTCTGTGAGGCACTGGGCTCCGTTGGGTCTATTTGTTTCAAGTTTTGGTGCATCGTCGACTAGACAGGATACCCGAAGTTAAGGCATGGCTGGACTGGATAACCTAGATGGCTCCCTCACATTGCTGCAAGCTGTGCTGTGCATCAGGAGCTCAGCTGTGTCCATTGGATGAGAAGTTGATGTGCGGCCTCTCTGAGGCTCTGGCTTCTGACATCATGGTGTCTGGTGTCTGAGGGGAGCCTCTCATGAGAGTGTTCCAGGAGGCTCAGGCAGAATTTACAGGTCTTTTCATAACCCAGCCTCAGTAATCCCAGGAGTCACTTCTTCTCCGTCCTACTGGTCAAGAGAGTGGCCAAAGCCAGTCCATAACCAGGAATAGGGAGAAGTAGGTGACCCTTTTGGAAGGGAGGAGGTGCAGATGAATAGGAAAGGAGGAGCTCATTGGTGGCCATCTTGGACACACACCAGCACACGTGGGCTTTGCTCTTCCTTCTGCCTGGGGTGATCCTTCCCCAAATATTCACATGTCCTTCGCCATTTATATCTCCGTTTATAACATCTCCTCCTTTCTAACTGTCCCTTCTTCAAAATCCTCAAAGAGGGCCTCGTTGACCTTTGTATGTAGTCACTCTCCCAGGATCCTGTTTATTTTCGTAGTACTTATTACTGTTTAAAAAACACAATCTCTTTAATAGGTTTATACTTGTTTTAAGATTTCTTATAACTGTCCTACCCTCACATAGCGTGCTGCCATACTACTGTAGCCTCTGATCCTGTCAGATCTTGGAAGCTAAGCAGGGTCGGGCCTGTTTAGTGACCCAGGTGGTCTCCCATTCAGGAGGGAGACCGCTTGGGAACACTAGGTGCTGTAGGCTTGGGAGAAGGAGCTGGCAGCCCATTCTCAAAAGCCAATCAACAATTTAAAACCCTATAAATAGCAGAGAAGCACTGACAATAGTGTTTTGTCTGTTGTACATAGCATTACTATGAGCCAGACATCAACTTAACTGCACCTAACAACAACAACCCTCACACCCACGTAAACTCCAGTAGGCCCACTCTTGCTCAGCAGTACATCCCCTAGAAAAGCACCTGACACTCTGTGAACTCTGAATATGTATTTGTTGAAGGAAAAAAGAAATGGCGCATGCAAAGGCCCTGAAGCAGGAAGTGAGTGTGGTCATCTATGCAAGTGAACAAAGCCATGTATGTTAGAACATATGTATGTGGAGCAGCCACACATGAGGGGTTGGGAGCAGCAGCTGGCTTGGCTGTATCCAAACTGACTCAGCCCTGACTAGAGTCACCATTTCTGCAATGCAAAAAGCATACTTTATTTTTGGCACAAAAGCACTTCAATTTGAATATATCTGATGTAGGCCAAAAATGACTTGTTTCATGGATACATGAAGCCCAGTGGATTGGAGCAACTTCTTACTCTTTCCAAAAATAACTAAAAGAAGAAAAGCAACAAAACACATAAAACTAAGTGATGGATGGCCCATGTTCCCAGCAGGAGTTTTGCACACTTCCTCGTAGATGCCAGAATATCATTTTATTTCTTTCTTACAGTATCTCTATGAAGTTGACATCTGTATTAGTTAACTTTCTGCCATTATAATAAAATACCAGAGGAAAGTTACTTATAAAGAAAAAGGGCTTATGTTTGGCTCCTGGTTCTGGAGATTTCAGTCCAAGACCAGGTCGTCCCATGGCTTTGGGTCTCTAGCATGGGCACAGCATCATGGAAGGAGTGCAGGGGGGGAGAAAACCACTTATATCACAAGGCCAGGGAACAAAAAGAGAGAGAGAGAAAAAGGGCCAGGGTCCCACAGTTCCCTCCAGGGGCCCATCCCCAGTGACCTAATGGTCTCCCATGAGGCCCTCCAGCAAAAGTCTGACCACCTTCCAATATCTCCACCATGGGGATGAGGCCTTTAACACAGGTCTTTGGAGGATATTTAACACCCAAATTAAGCAATAGTTTATTTTAGTTTTTCTTTTATGTGAGTGGTAGTTCCTTGAACACAGAAACTTGCCCAAGATCTCCAGTCTAATTCCAGTAGGTACTTCATTCAAGTATAAGTCTCTTTATTTCAGAGCCCTGCAGAGTTTTGGGCTGTAGCCTAAGATGAAAGAAGAAAGAAGCCAGGAAAGACTAACTGGCCAAACCGAAACTCAGAATGATAAGCTTCCCCTGTGGCATCGAATCGGCTTGCTGAGCCCCACGATAACTGGGTTGGTCCCCAAGGGTAAGAGGCCAGCTCTGATTATAAGGCAAGGATCTGATTCCCACCTCAATCACAACAGAATAAATACTAGTTAGGAATCATGAAAGGGCCAACCTCAGGCCAGTGGGTTGAGAAAAGGTCTGCTGGTTGCCAGAGGTGGAGGCGAAGGCTGTCAGAATTGGGGACAATTTGGTCAAGCTCCAGGCAAACCATCAAAACATGATGTTGGTGAGCAGTGGTAAAGGGTGGGAGATGTGGCTGGGGAGATCATCAGTGATTATCTAGTTTAATTTGGAGAGAAAGAGGAGGCTTCTCTTCTGAGCTTATTGGAGGTTGATGCCAATATGGCTGCGGCAGATCTTCTATGATAGAAACAAAGGGGAGATTAACCCAAAGGCCATCACTCTCCTTTTTAACTCAGCACTCAACCCTTGGTGTGTGTAGGTCACACTTGGGACTCCTTGCTCTCACCTCACATCCTCCAGCCTTGGGGCTCTCTTCCCTAAATCCATGCAAACCATGATTATTTCAATATTGTCCTGTGCCTGAATGGACATCTCACTTGATATCTTGGTCTATATAGTAAGCTCTCTCCTCTTAAGTTTTCCTCCCAATGGGGAAAACTTAAATACAGTTCTTTAAGAGATGGCTATAAAAACTTTCCTTAAGTCAGACCATCTGTGTTGGTGGAAACTTTAGATTTTTTTTTCTGGGAAGCAGAATTTCTTTTTCTTGTTTTTTCCTGTTCTTTGGTAAATCCAAGGAACAACAATAACAAAAATATAAAAAGAAAAGAAAAACTGCTTTGAAAAGAGATTCTGGAAATGAAAGAAATAAAGATGCCTAACAGATACTTCGGGGCTGGGATTTGGCTCAGTTGGTAGAGCACTGCGCTGTAGTCTCTGAGGTCCCAAGTTCAATTCCCAGCACTGCACAAATGGGAGAAGGACCTGGCAATCCACTCCCAAGGCAATCCTGAAACAGCCATTGAAAACCCTATGAGGGTCGCAATGAGTCGGATACCGACTCGATGGCACCTAACAACAACAACAACAACAACAACAACAACAACAACAGATACTTCAGAAAGAAATGTGAATAATCTGGCATTTCTCAGAAGGAATAGACAAATAAAGAATGCACTCAGATTACCAAGGTGTTTGCCTTGGTCCTGGACAGCTAGTGATACATGTTATTTATTCCCTAAGATGTGTATGTGACAGCCAATGTCAGCTTCTCAGAAGTAGTAGTAGATAAGTTTGGAAGTGGAGGAGAAAAATGATGAGTGGAAGGGAAGAATCCCTCAGCTAATCATAGGTGGAAAAGGAAAATCCCTGAGCCAATGATGGGTGGAAGGGGAGAATCCCTCAGCCAATGATGGGTGGAAGGGGAGAATCCCTCAGCCAATGATGGGTGGAAGGAGAGAATCCCTCGGCCAATGAGTGGAAGGAGAGAATCCCTGAGCCAATGATGGGTGGGAGGGGAGACCCCCTCAGCCAATGATGGGCAGAAGGGGAGACTCCCTCAGCCAATGATAGATGGAAGGGGAGACTCTCTTAGCCAATGAAGCACATATTTAAGATGAGCATTCTTGGTCTCCACATTAAACCTTGCTGTCCACCAAGGTTTCTCCCCTGATCCCATACCTCCCAGAAGAAACTTGGAGCCTTCCACTTGAACTCTTGCTCACACAAATCCTTCCTGACTTGTTCCAGCTACCACCTTTGATCTCTGATCTCACACTGTGAATGGTGAATGGGTCAATTAGATGTGGTCCAGTGGGTGGCAAGGAGCTCCCTCCCCACTCTATGGACCAATATACTGACAGGTTTTCATGGCTGATGAGACTCCAGTGGCTCCTCTAGTTGTGGTGGTGACATGACTGAACCCAGGCATGAGATGGGAACGAGGTATGTGCTGCCTGTTTCCAGTAAGCATTTTGCAAAAACTCCTCAAGTTAAGTGAAGCTCCCTGACATGATGTTCTTAAAATGCTCAGAGAACCTCAGCTTTAAGACAAAGATGATATGAATTGCATCCAGACTGGTGAGAAAAGGACTTTAAAATAAATGGAGTTGGTGGAGGCTGTCTCCTGCACTTGCCTAAATTAAGTCTGCTCCTATATTTGGTGTAGTCAGTGGTACTCACTCAGGAAGCTCAGCCTCCTGATCCTGGGAAAGACTACACCTCTGCCGATTCGCTGTCTGACTGGGGAGTCATCTGTCAGCTCCGAGACTATTTTCTCCTATGTAAATGAGATCAGTGGTTTTCAAGCTGTGGCTCATGCAGCTCCAAGTGTACCTCAGAGGGGTGCCCAGTGGCAAAGTGAGAGGAAAGGTTGCTCAGCTCTCTCCAAGCAAAACATCTGGTTTCATCTGGTGGGAATCTGCATAAGATTTTATTTATTGAAGGAGTTATATTGTTTAGACAGAACAAAGCTTGAAAATCTCCAACTCAGTGATTCCTAAACTCTAATGTGTCTTTGCCTGCAGCAGTACCACTGTGGCATCCAATCCTGTCAGATCTCGGAAGCTAAGCAGGGTCACGTCTAGTTAGTACTTGGATAGGAGACTGCCTGGGAACACCAGGTGCTGTAGGCTTGGGAGAAGGACCCAGTAATCTCCTCAAAAATCCAGCCACTGAAAACCCTGTGAAAAGCAGAGAAGCACTGACAATTGTGTTTTGTCTATTGTACATAGGGTCACTATGAGTTGGATACAAACTCCCAACGGCACCTAACAACAACAATATGCCTTTGCTTTTACCCAGGATCTTGTGAAAATGCAGGATCTTGTGGAGTGGGACCTGAGAATCTGTATTTCTGATACACTTGTACAGGAGAGTCTTAGACCAGTAGGCTGGGGGCTTTCTTGTAAAACACATTGACTTGGTTTTCTATTTACAAAGTGACCAATGAGAAGACCAACCCCCTAGAAGCTGAGGGGGGCTGAGTGTTGGTTGGAGTCCAAAACTTCCTTTGGGAGGTCAACTTTGAGCACTGAGAAGGGAGAAGATTCCTCGGGACTGGATTGGAGATAGGGTGTGGACTTGGTGTGGCAGAGCCCATGTGGGCTTCCACCCTTCACCCTCACCCATAGCTGGTGGCAGCAGTGGTAGCATTGTTCTAGCTCTAGAGGAAGAGGACTGAGTTCGATCTCCAACAAGAAGACAAAGAACAACCAGGCAAGAATGTGAGAACAGGCAGCTGCCACAGCCTGCCCAGCCCCAGCGATAGGGGTATTTGGTTGGCGTGTCTGGGTATCAGTGGCAACAAAAAGAGCAAATGGTCTTTCCATGGTGAGTTTTGGAAAGATCAATGTCCAGGAGAAGCCATGATGACCTCTGGGCTCAGTACTTCCCCTCCAAGGTCCTGCTCCAGTAGGGAGGCCTGAGAACTCATAAGACAGCAGATGGCCTTTCTCATTGAGATTTGCTCCCAGGTCAGTGATGAGTCTATTACAAAAGAAACAAAAACAAAACAAACAAAAAAACCCAGAAAGGGGTGTGGCCCTGGATCAGTCATATTACTTGATTACTTAAAAGAATAAACCTCCTTTCACCCCCACATTGGCAGGACATTTTGGTTTCATTATTAGACCTTATCTTGTCACTGTTTTACTATATCAGCAATTTCAAACTCTACCTGACTCAGAGGCTGATGGTCCACAGGGCACTCTTTTTTTTAACACCCTGGTCTAAGTAATAATGGGACAACCTGAGATGTGGTCTTTGCTTTGTATCATCAGAAATAAAACTTAGCGATGAATCAGGATCAAAGAATAAGAATCAGAGGGGGAGGAAATAAAGACATAGAAAGTACTGAGCCCCAGGACCAAAAGGCCAAAGGAGAAGGGCACGTGAACAAGGAGTTTTCCAACAAGAAGGGGCAGAGAATTCCATGTCATGTTTAAAGCCCCGATCTGTACCTCCCTGTACAGGCTGATGCTGCTGAATCACGTGATAATCAACTTTAAAAAATGAACCTTAATTCCTAAAAATATCAGAGAGAAATAGCCACAAGGGCTTCATAAGAACTTAAAGAGATCCTTGGAGGTTGTATGAGAAGGAGAAACAGTGCATATAAAAGAAAAAGGTTATAGCTGGGTATGCTATTTGTTGTTAGGTGCTTTGGAGCCATGTTTGACTCATAGCAACCCTCATAGGGTTGTCAGTGGCTGATTGCTTTAGGAGTAGATTGCCATGTCCTTCTCCCATTTTTTGCAGTACTGGAGATCGAATGTGGGTCCTCAGAGATGGAAAAGCAGCACTTTACTGAGCTAAACCCCAGCCTGTAGTTGTATATGTGTGTATATAAAAGGTGGTGGTGGGGAATTAGGAAACAGCAGAAAGGACTTTTTATCATTCACTTAAAATCCTTGATTTAAACTCTGGCAAGGTACTATGCTACTATGCCTTTTTCATGGAAGAAAATATTGAGGCTGCAGGACTGGCAGCCATGATCTCTGCCCACATGGAGCTCATTATCCACTGACTCCTGCAGCTCTCAATGAGGTCCACTGCTCAGCCCCCTGGAGGACTTGTTAAAGAGACCATTGGTGGGAGGGAGGGGATGGTGAACGGGGTCATGGAAAGTAAGGGGGAAGTGAAGCTGAGTAATGTACAACAAAATGCATGTGTAGAAATGTCAGCATGAAATCCATTAAGTTGCACATTAAAAATTACTAATAAGTTTTTTTGAAAAAATAAACCAAAATTAAAATGTCAATAAAAAAAAAAGAAATGTTTAGTTTCAGGCCCCACCTCAGACCATCTGAATTTTTGTTGTTGTTGTTAGGTGCTGTGGAGTTGATTCCAACTCTTAGCAAGCCTCACGGCATTTTCAATGATTATTTTTAGATTATTTCAAAGGTGGACTGCCAGGTCCTTCTCTCATTTTTTACAGTGATAGGGGTTGAACCTGGGTTCTAACTGAGCTCAATCTGAATTAGAATACTCCTTTTAAGCTGGTCCCCAGGCCTTTTAAGTTGGTCCCCAGGCCATAGGCGCATTAAAACCTGAGAAGACAGATGAAGCAAAAGAGTCAGGAATTAGTAGACAGTGGGGGCTGGTGGCCCAGGCAGTGCACAGGCCGTGGGCAAGAGATGAGCCACGTGGGCCTGTCCACGTAAAGCACATGGTTGGATCAACCCAGGCAGAGGAGGAAAGGTGGGGAGGGAAGTTCTCGAAGCTAGGCAGACTGTGTGGGTGTCTGCATCACTGCCTCTCACCCACTGTCAGGTCTCACCAGCCTCAGTTTCCTCATCTGTAGAAAGGGAGTAATATGAATAATATGTGTTTTATAAGGTTGTTGGGAGGGTTAAGAGGCAGAATATGTAACATGTGTAGTAGAGCCTTGGCACCCAGGTAGGGCATCTATTGTGACTCTCCCTGTGATGCAGCTGCTCTGAGGACTTCCTCTGTGGGACGGACCAGGCCCTTGAGGGGTGAGGGCTGCAGTAGAAGCTGGGCCACAGTGGAGACTGAAAGCAAATGTCCACCAAAGCACTTTTAAAATTAATTATTATGTTTATGGAGTATGGTGTGCTAATTCCATACATGCACACAATGTGTCCTGATGAAATCGGGGTAATTAGCACTTCCAGCTCCTTACAATTAGTTTGTGTTAGGAGATGTCTTCTGGTTATGATTGTCCTCAAAAACGAGCTTAAGCCTCACTTCCTTTTAAAACCATCCACTTATTTGTTTGTATGTTTTCATTACTATGATTAATGTTACCTCTAATTATATAATTTATCATAGATAATGCCACTAATGATAATAGCCAATGTTTGTTGAACATCTATTACAGGCCAGGACTGTGCAAAACATTTTATAAGCTTTGTCTCAGTTTAACCCTCTCAAAATCCCCATGATAGTTTGAATAATTTTACTCTTTATTTTTACAAATAAGGAAATTGAGGCCCAGGAGGCAAGAAATCCATTGTTAATGCTGTCATATGATGGAGTTCTGGGAAGGTGCAATGGGAAAGTTGGAGAGAGTCATCTAGTGCACAGCTCCTCCGCTATGCCCATCTACCTGAGCTCAGATGCCCATCCTGCAGCATCCAGTTTTATCTCTGCGGTAGGCAGAACCCCAGTGATGCCCACCAAGATTCCATTCCCCTGGTCATTGAATAAAACCTTAATGTAAGTACCGCTTTGAAGGGATTTGGCAGTTGTTGTTAAAATCCCAGGTCAAGTGAGGTTAACAGACGGAGATAATCCAGATGGACCATCAGAGAGACTATAGGCTCAGGGTCTTGCTATGCCAATACCAGATTTGAAGATGGAAAAGGCCATGTGATGAAGACCAAAGAGAGGCTTCCTGAAGCTGAGAGTGGCCCCAGCTGATGGCTAGGAAAGAAGCTGCCACTTTAGTCCTACAACCTCAAGGAACTGAATTCAGCCGACACTCAAATGAATTAGGAAGCAGAGTCCTCCCTAAAACTTGGAGATAAGAGCCCAGCTGGCGGCACCTTGACTTTGGCCTTGTAAGACCCTGGCCAGACCCAAGCAGTTTCCTGATGCTTGGAAACTGTGAGATAGTAAGTGCGTATCTTTTAAAGCCACTAAGTAGGTGGTAGTTTGTTACATGGCAATAGAGGACGAATATAATCTCCGTTCAGGAACATATTATGAGATAGTTCTTCTGTTGGAGTTTTCCTCTGCACCTTTTTTATTTTTGCAAAATCAAAGGACATATTGTTTTACTTTTCTTTCAAACATGTAAACATGAAAGGTGATCAAAATATTTCCTGAATGAAAGGCTGGATGAATGCAGAGCTTTCTGCTTCTACCATAAGTTCAAAGTCTAGTTTCCTCCCATAGGAGTTGTTTCGCTAGAGATTTTTTTTTTAAATCAATCTCTCTGGGCCCCAATGTCTTCATCCATAAAATTGGGATAATAACAGGGTTGTTGGGAGGATTAAGTGATATAATACTCATAAAGCACCTGCTTCATTGCTCAGTACACAGTGATCAGTCAGTGCTATCAATGTGTATGATCTTTCTGAGTGGTTTAATGAAATGAACAAACTCTAGCAAGGAGATAAGACATTGTTGCCCTTAGCACAGCAGCAGGTTAGGAAACTCCAGCCACGTTTTGGACTAGATCAGATCAGCACACGTTCCTGGATCTTTCAACCTGATGGATAATTCCCATGATGGTACCTAGGATGCTTGATCAGATCTTGAAGGAACCCAACTGCAGGCTTCACTTGGAAACCAGGAGAGCCATCAGGCTTGGCCTGGGTTCCACCCGCACACATTAGATCCACAACCAATCATTCACTCATCCAAACTGCTGACTTGGGGAGCGGAGCTCTCCTGGAGGGTCTTATTTTTAATTTTATTTTTGTTTTATTTTTTTGTTAAAACCCAGGATGTTTAACCTATGGCCTTCACATACTTTGCAAGTTCTCTGTCACTGGGTTCTACCCTGAACCCACTTTTAATTTTTTCTTTGAGTCAGGGTCTCGCTAAGTTACATAGGCTGCCTCTGGCTTCAAACTTGAGACCTTCCTGCTTTAGCCTCCCGAGTGACTATGATTATAGGCCTGTGCCACTACACTGGGCTTCTTTTTAGCTTTTTTAAAGAACACTTAACTTGGGACAACATATTGATGGATTATTGTTGTTATTTTAATTCTATTGTGCTTCTTCAGGGAAGAATGTAGGGTTAGAGCAAACAATTTCATTACTGAAAAAAGAGAGTGGTGTAAGGTAGAACAGCCTGCTAGCACAGGATTGCAGTTAGATTTTTTAATCAGAGCCTTGCGCTACCCAGCATCACAGTCTATCAGCTGGGGCAAGAAGGAAGGGACCCCTCATACCTTACAAGGACTGCAGTCTCTCTGGCAATTTGACAACCAATTCTGCCAACGCTGCCTTGTCCCCTTCCAGTCTAGGTAGTGTTTGCAGGCCCAGCATGCAAGGGTGAATTTCGGCCCCCATTGCCGTCCCTCATCTCAACATCAGCAAGTTAGAAAACCTCATGGCACCCTGTGGAGGAGGAAACTGGGATATTGGACAGTAACCAGTGCATGTGAAGATCCCTTTCAGCTGAGGGGGAGCAAGGAACAAAGAGTGCCCGGTGCTGTGTGCTCCCTGCGTGGTGAACACCCAGGGTGCAGTTCCTGAGGGAAGAAACAAAGCTGCAAGGGCTGGCCGGAACAATGGGCTGTCACAAGTGCCACCTTATGTAACCGGGTGACTTGAATTCACTGGTGCGAAGGCGACAATTGTTAAGGGAAGGCCTGTCTTCCTGCTCTGTGGTGGGAGAGAAATTGGCTCCTAGGCCACCCCAGCTGCCCTGGGAGCAGCCTTTGTCCTTCCTGGTGCCACCAACAGCGGGCATTGGGGAGAGAAGGGCTGGGTGACCCCTGGTGCCTATAGGGGCTTGCACACTTTTGAATGTCTTTAGTCATAATAACAGTGATGAGAGGTGATGGGAACACTGGATACTCTCTCCCTGGCAGCATTTGGCCTTTTGCGTGGACTCCATTCACTGCACTCAGCGCATGCTCTGTGGGCTGCCACGGTGCTCTCTGGATGGTACCTTAGGCCTGTCCTTCCCATGTTCCATCCAGAGCTGGGCCAAGGTGTGTGGATGCGAATGTGCAGGAAGGTGATGGCAGGGGGACCTCAGGGAGTGCGTCTTGGAAGAGGTGAGCTGTCATGGCAGGACCATGCACAATTCTGAAGGTCCCTTTCCCTTCCCAGTAATTCAGGTGCAGGTGGAGAAAGGGCACCACTTTCCCTTGCCTGCTTCCCAGTTGCCTGTCGAGCTGCCTCTAGGTGCCAGCCTTGAAGGGCAGCCACACCCAAGGAGCTCCTTGCGGATGCTGCACGTGTCACCGATTCTGCACGTGCTGTTCCCTGGGCCAGGGACACCTCCCATGACTTACTCAGCCCTTGAAGATACACTTGCAATGCCTGAGACCCAACTAGACTCTGTGTTTCCATGAAGCTCCCTCCATCCCTCTTGCCCTCTCCCACTCCCTCCCTCTGGCCCTCTGGCTCTCTCAGGTTCTCAGGCCCTTTCTCTGGGCCCCCATAAGTCTATGGCTTTAGCTGCAAGTACTTCCTGCCCTGCTAGCATGGTCTCTTTGCAGCTCTGCCTCCCTCTCTAGAGTGTGGCTCCTGGAGGGCTGAATCCAGGCCTTTCCCCCTTCTGTATCTTTAACGTTCAGCTCAAAAGGTAGCCTTGTAATGTCCTACAGAGCGTCATCCTCTGGAGCGCACTAGGTGGCTGAAAGAGACTTTGGCATACATAATAAGCTGGCTTGGAGCTCCCAGGCCGAATCTCTCTCCTTTGTAGCTGTGGTGGGGCTGTTTTTGTGTGTTTAAGCTGGGCGTGCAAAGAGAAGCCTGGCCACCATGCTTCAGCAACTCCACCTGCTCCTATTGGCTCACGTGGAAGTTCCTATAATCTGCCATCTCCATGAGAGGGGCTCTCCAGGCAGGAGGAGGCACTGGGCAAGTGGCCCAGAGGCTTGCTCTCTCCTGGTGTTACCAGGTGGAAATGAGTGGCTGCTGCCACTTGAACTTGAATGGTTCAATGAGTGCCTTGGAGTATAATGCACTGCCCATCATTTCTCTCCTTCTAAGGCTGTTATTCTTCTTTGATGGAGTGACCTGACCTGCCCAAGGTCACACAGTTTAGGACAGTCAATACTGCAGCCCGAGCAGCCATATGTCCCCAACACCACTTCTCGTTGCTGCCAGTGTGAGCATGCGCGTACTTGCACAGGGATGTGCACACGTGCAGGTGAGCACCTCGAGAAGGCGGGGTTGTGTGTGCTGTGTGCGTATAGGTAGGAGTGTGCCAGGGTGTGGCTAATGTCCATGCACATTAGCTATCTGTGCACGTGCCTCTCCCACCTCAGGAAAAGCATCTGACTTTGAAGAAGGTCGGTGTTCATATGGCTAAACCTCCCCACAAGTGGCAGGCAAGCACCCCCACCCCTGCTGGCCCTGCTGCCTCATCCACTTTGAACCCTGAGCACCTTGAATGGAGGCTGCATTTGCTTGGGTGGCGACCCTGGCCTTGCCCAAGCAGAGCTGCAGACAGACCTCAGACCTGGCAGATTATAGGAGGGAAATTAGCACTAGTAGAGACTTGCTCTGCAATGGGAAATGTCTATGTGAATGGACCCCCGTCATTGTGAATCTCAGCGGCTTGGCAGTCACCTCCCAGGGAGTGGACTCCATCTGTTAGGTCTGCTCCACGCCGGGTAGCATCCAGGCTGTGCAGGCTGCCACAGATCCCAGGGCCCAGCAGCACAGGTAGGTGAGGAGGCAGCAGGGCTGTGATGTGTACAGATGATACAGTCAGGGCCCCTTGAATACAGCCCAGGAGAGGGCCAAGAGGCATTTTGTGTTCCCAGGCCATGGGGCAGGGTCCCCTGCGATAAGAACTCTCCAGGTTGGCTGTGGGACCGCAGAGTGGTTTGTTGATCCTGTTAACGATGAGAATCCATGGAGAGCTCCTGGTAGGGTGGGGCAGCTGCTGTGTGACTCCTAAAGACACATGGTTGATAGTTCAAGGAGCGAAGTAAGCGCTCCTTACATTTTAGTCCTGTTCCCGAGTCTCTGGCACAGGACGTGGAGACCTGGCTGCGGTCCATTTTTCCTCGATCACCAGAAGATAAACTCTGTGCTCTTGGGAGTCATTTTGTTTTGCTTTTTTTTTGTCCTATTTATTTCATTTCATATTATTTTCTTTTATTCAGATTTTCAGGGAAAAGCTGCCCAGCATGCTCTCAATGGTGTTAGCAAATAGATTTCTAGCACACAGCTTTGTCTCTCCTTCTTGAACCTCCTGGAGACATCTTATTTGAGTCTGTGGAATAGCTTCATATTTTTCAAAAGTCGCTATCTGAATTAAAAGTGCACAGCCTCTCTTACAGCATCAAGTGATCCAACAGAAGTTTTCAAATGTTTGTTGTGGGTCTGGAGCCATGAAAAGCCTTCTTGTTTTCCCCAGGAAGACACTGAACACAGAGTCTGGCAACGTGCCTGAGGCACTCAGCAAGTGAGGGAAGCAGGGCCGAGGACCCAAATGTGATGGCAAAAATATCCAATAAAATTTTCCACTCACAGACTTTGGCAGGCCACAGGACAATAGGCAATGAACACCCATTATGGGGGATCAATTAAGGGAGGAGAGAGCCAGACGCAAGATCTGAATGTCAGGTATGGAAAATCCCATGGCAAAGGAAAAGACAGCTATTGATTTTCAAGATTCTGAAACAATGCTTTTTCATTATGGAAAATCTGCAGGTAGAACAACCAGAATGCATACAGATGGGATGTCTAAGTATTTATGTTCCCATCACATAGACGTCACCCAGGTTCCTTTCGGTTTCTTTTCTGCTCACCTGAGTGTATAGATGACTGGTCCTCGCAGGCTGTGTAGTGGGCAGCCATGGAGAACAGGTGTTCACCCAGCACACTAACCATGCGCATAAGGAACGTCCTTCCCCCCACTCCAGACTTTTGTGTTTTTAAAATCTTGCTCAGTGACAACTACAATGCCTTAAAACCTATGGGTGTGGATCTTAACCAAAATGGGTGTTAAGGATTTAATTATAACCCCCACCATGAGAAGATATGTTGGAATCCTCACCCCCAGTAGGTCAGAATGGACTTTATTTGGAAATAGTCATTACAGATGTACAAAAGGGCAGATGAGATCATGAGGGTGGGTCCTATCCCACTATGACTGATGTCCTTATAAAAAGGACTTTGGACAGACATGTGCAAAGAGAAGAAGATATGCACGTGGCCACATGACCATGGTAACAGAAGTTGGGTTGATGCAGCTAGAGCCCAAGCAACAGCAAGGGTTGCCGGCCACCACCAGAAGCTGGGAAGAAACAAGGGGGAATTCCCGCCGAGTCTCAGAGGGAACCTGGCCTTGCCTATACGCTGCTTTAGAACTTCTAGCCTCTAGGACTAGGAGAGGATTAATTTCTGTTGTTTAGAGCCATCCAAGTCATGGTACTTTGTTATGGCAACTCTAGGAATTTGATATAGTGGGATTCTTATTTCTATCCTTGTCTGAGGACTGGGTGCCATTTTCGTTGATTGACTTTGTTTGGTTTGGTTTTTAATAGATCAGAGGATATTGATGTATAGATCTAAGTGCTCTGTGTTTGCTCTGCTTGCTCCTCTTCCTGAATGTATGGGGGTGGCACTATTCCATGGATTCCCTTATAGTTAAGGTGATGACAATGTCCTGTGGTCTGGCCCTTTGAAATCTCTATCACATTTCTCCTCTGCTGCAGAGACCTCAGAGGTCATGTGTTCCACCTGGCATAGGTCCAAAATGGAAGAACGGCATCCAGTTCCAGGCAGGCTTTGTGTTTATGAGATGTGAACTTTACCTGCGTTATGCTCAGAGGTTGGGCTCAGTCTATAACTTAGAGATTCCTATCCTTTCCCTACCATTACCTACCTGGGATCTGAGAATATGGCATCAGTGATGCTAGCAGGCAGATTTTTAATAAGAAAGCTATACTCTGAGATCCAGCTCCTCTTCCCACTCATGTCTTTTCAGCTTAGAAAAATGCAGTGAAATGTGGTCTAGTGGTTCCAGTCTCAGGTCAAGGAGTGAGAAAGCCTAGATTTTAATGTACACTGTCCAGCTGTGCAGCTCTGAGCAAGTTTACTGTATGCTCAGATTCTCAGTTTGTTCATGTGTAAAATGGGGTGCTGGGAGCTGGCTCACAGGACTGTTGGGAGGTCTAAACTGAAGGAAGAATGCAGTGCTCCCAGGGGGTGCTCTCTATTGATGGAATAGGAAGCACGGGGCCTAAGAGGGAGCCAGTTTGATTACTTTACTTCTCCTACTATAGCAAGAGGGCTAATAGCTGGTGGGCAGGATCGGTATCTCTCATGAGATCCAGAATCATGTGCCTGACTGTCTGAGGCTGCTTAAGTTGCTATGACAAAATACCATGAACTGAGTGGCTTATAAACAACAGAAACATAGTTCTCACAATTCCAAAGACTGGGAAGTCAATATCAAGGCTCTGGCCAGCTTCTGTCTACTGAGGGCTTGCTCTTTACTTGGTAGAATCTGGCTTCTCATCATGTCCACAATGGAAGGTGCTAGCTAGCTCTTTGGAGTTCCTTTTATAAGGGCACTAATCCCATTCATGAAGGCTCCACCCTCACAACATAATCACCTCTCCAGGTCTCCACTCCTAACAACACTACATTAGTGGTTAGGTTTCAACAAATCTACAGGGATGGACACAAGAATTCAGACTACAATAATCTCTGAACACCAATGGATATGTGTAAACTCATCAACTTCCTCTGTGGGTAGATATTTATCTCTTAAAGTGGAGTGCCTAAGCATTGCCCTGAGTAGGGTCTCCATGTTTTGTTCTTCAGATGGTATAGGTTGGATTCCCTATGCCTTTAGGGACTTGGTTATATACTTTAATGCCATTGCCTATTATACTTAAAAAGGAAGACATTATAGGAATATATTTTTAAAATATATCTTTTTTTTTTTTTTCGGTACTAGGGGTTGAACTCAGGGCCTTGCATTTGCATGCTTTGCAAGTGCTGGACCATTGAGTTGCACACCCCCCCCCCTTTTTTTTTTACTTTTTGAAACAGGGTCTCACTAAATTATGCAGATTGCCTCTGGTCTCGAACTTGCAATCCTCCTGCCTCTACTTCCCAAGCTACTGGGTTTTCAGGCACACTCCACTGCACCTGGCTTTCTTAAAATACATCTTAATAAGAACAGTGGAGGTGCGTTGGGGTTTCTTGAGGAAGGAGATATGCAAAAACACTTGTGTTTAAAATGTCCTCTGTTGCTGCTGGGGATGGTGGTACATATTTGTAATCTCAGCATTTGGGAAGTAGAGGCAGGAGGATCATGAATCTGAGGCCAGCCTGGGGTACATAATGACACCCTGTCTCGACAAACCTAAGTAAGTAAGTAAATAAATAAATGCCTGCAGCTGTAGCCCTGTGGTGTCTGATCCTGTCAGATCTCAGAAACTAAGCAGAGTTTGTTGGGCCTGGTTAGTACTTGGATGGGAGAACTGCTGGGAACACCAGGTGCTATAGGATTGGGAGATGGACCTGGCAACCCACTCCCAAAACACAATCCACCATTGAAAACCCTATGATGAGCAGAGAAGAACTGACAATAGTGTTTTGCCTGTTGTACACAAGATGGCTATGAGTCAGATACTGACTCCATGGCACCTAACAACCAACAACCACAAATAAATAAATAAGTCCATCCCTCTTAAAGCTATGTTTTTCACCCTTGCCTGTGCCCTACTCACTGTACCCAGAACTAATAAATCACCATTTCTGGAGTGGGGCCCAGGCACATGTGGTTTGTGATGACCCTGAAGTGATCCCAATGGACAGCCAAATAGAGTAACCCTTCTCAGAGGAAAATCTGATCCAAGGCTCTTACTAACAGATTTTCTGCCCTCTTTAGTTATGTCAATGGCAGGCAGACCTCCAGGATTCCCCAAGGCTTGCCTCATCTCCACAAAATGACAATGAGACAATGTTCATTCTCCACTTTTCATGTGTGGAAACTGAGTCTCAAGGAGCTGAGGGGTCCTGCCTGAATGCCTCTTGGTAGGAGGTGAAGTTAAAACTCAAGTCAGTCTGTCTGAGCACAAAGCCTCTGTGAAGGAACAGTCTGTGTTGTTTGCTTGATCCTTCTTAGGACAGCTGAGCCATAATTCTGCGCGTGAGCATCAGCCTTGTGTGGCTGCCTCTGGTAGTGAGCCAAGTCAGGGGTTTCTAGGAGGCAAAATGGTGTTGCCAACTTCCTCACATGGGAGCCCATGACATTAGTGCCATAGGAGACAGTTGAGTTCCTTTGCATAGAAACCTTCTGAACATTTTGATGGAAAGGCCAGCTTTCCAGTCACATGGAATCACAGATCATGGATTTCTGTGATCAATATGAATTAGAGAAAATAAGTCGTCCTGGTTGGGGGTTTATTAAAGGACCAACCTAGTGACCCACAGATTCAACACACAGCCCATCCTTACCCACCCACCAAATAGATTCTGCCAATTCTAAGTGCACTCTCCTAACCCTGACCCATGTGCCTTTGAACATGCAGTTTCCTCAGCCTGGCTTTTCCTCAGGGATACCTTCCACTCAAATGATTCCAAACTCATTTGTAGGAACTTAGGGTAAGTCTTACAGGCAGATGGTGGCTCCTCTTTCTTTCTTCTTCTACAGTATTGTTGTTGTCATTAGGTGTCATTGAGTCAGGCCTGACTCACAGCCACTTTCTATACAACAGAATGAAACACTCCCAACACTGTGCCATGCCTGGCACTATGTTAGTGCCTCTCTGCTATCCATAGAGCTTCAATGGCTGATTGTTTTGGGATGGCTTTGGGAGTGGATTGCCACATCCTTCTCCCATTGTGTGGTGCAGGGGATTGAACCCAGGGCCTCAGAGGGTACCAAGCAGTACTCTACCAACTGAGCCAAACCCCAGCCTCTGACTGACAGTATACCCAGGCCCATCTCTTTGCCTTCTGTGACCCAAATGGGAATTGGCTCAGCATCCCCTGTCCCTAGAATAGACCAACTTCTGCAGGGGTAGGGCTCTGCCACATTTGCTCAGTACCCCGGGACCCGGACTCAAGACAGTGTCTGGCACGTAGCATTACTGGGCATTAGAAAAATAAATAAATGATGAACTGATAGGAAGTTTGCGTCTTCTCAACCAGGCCAAGGGATTTCGTGGATTGAGGAATCCCCGCTAGTCCTCCAACCGCATTAGAACTAAAAACACCAGGAGAAGCATTGGGCCATCTGCTGTCAGCCTGTGGTTCATTTTATCATGAGAAAGTCACTGGAGCTGGGAGTCTGAGCCCTCACTGCTGGGAACACGTCCTCCACCCCATTAAAAGGATCCCCCCCAGTAATTACAGGGTAAATGACTTGTTAAATCCGGAGCCCTCTCCATCCATCCCTCTACATGCAGTTCATATTCCTTGGGTGGTTTATCGCACTGTCGGGTAGTACATATTTTATAGAGAAGGGAGCGCTCTCCAATTAATAGTAATTGTGATCGAAGCAATAATGGTTGTCTCCAGGCTCATTCCGCAAGAGGAGACTGGAAGGCCCATGCTAATTGCCACAAAGAGCTCTGTCTATCTGCAGCACTATATAAATAATAAATCAGAGGAAGAGAGAGCAGTACAATTGTGATGGTCTTCGTGGAGGGGTGGATAGTTATGTAGTGCTGATTGCTAAAAATCTTCTCCGAGTAATTATTAGTAAAAGTGGAATGTCTATGTTTGTGAGGGAATTTTAATTAAAGGGAAGGTGGCCATCATGATGAGGAAGAAGTGGCATTTGGGGATTAACATGCCGGTCCAGCACCAAAGCACTGGACCTCACTGGCTTCCCCCATTATTGCTTGGACAGCGGCAGGAAGCCCAGGTCCTCTGGGTTCAAATTCTTTTGGTTTGGAAATCAGGGGAAATAAAGCAGCTATAAATGCGTGAAGTTCCATTGGATAAACAAGCCCTGTAGTCAGGTCTTCGATGATCAGGCCTTTGTGAGCCTCTGTGTCTTCGAGGATACCTTTTAAATATCATCATCTGCATGTTAGTTTTATATGGAGTAAATTAGACCAAGGATGCAGAAGGATGTGCAACTATCTCTGGTGTACCATGTTGTTGCTAAATGTCAAGTCAGGACCTACTCACAGCGAACCTATGTACAACAGAGCAAAACATTACCCAACCCCGTGCCATGCACACACTTTTTTTTTTTTTTTTTTAATGTTTAGGCCCAATGTTGCAGGCACTGGGTCAATCCATCTAGTGGAGGGTCTTCTTTTTTTTCACTGACCTGCCATTCTCCCAAACATAATGTCCTTCTCCAGGGACTGGTCCCTCCTGACAACATGTCCAAAATACATAGGATGCAGTCTAGCCATCCTTGCTTCCAAGGAGCACTCTGGTTGCATTTCTTCTAGGACAGATCTATTGGTTCTTTTGGCAGTCCATGGAATATTCAGCATTCATCTCCAGCACCATAATTCAAAAGCATCAATCCTTCTTTTGTCTCTCTTATTCAATGTTGAGCTTTCACAAGCATATGATGCCACTGAAAATACCATGGTATGGATCACATGTAGCTTTGTCTTTAGTGTGACATCTTTACTTTTCAACACTTTAAAGAAGTCTTTTGCAACAGCTTTTCTTAATGCAGTGACCCTTAATTTCTTGACTGCTACTTCTGTGGGTGTTGATTATAGAACCAAGTAAAACAAAATCTTGGACAGCCTCCATCTTCTCACCGTTTACAGTGAAGTTGCTCACTGTATCATGGACTTCCAGTAATGTTCCAAGAACAACTTCTGATCTACTGGTTTATTTTCCTGCATTGTATCTAATTTGGCACTCATGATTAGGAAGTAAGGAGGGTAGTGTTGCTCACCCCAAGCTACTCCCCATATGCAGCTGAATGAGATACTCTCTATTCACAATCACTCTTCATTTCCATTGGATCACTTTCCATATCATCAAAGAGAGTCTTAACATTTGTACTTATTTGGAAATACATTATAAGTTCCTTTGAGGAACTTATATAAGCCATCTTATCTCTTCCAACAAATTGCCCATATTTTACATAGAGTTAGAAATACTTCTTGGAGCTCTGGGTTGACCATAAATATACCTTTCTTTAAGGACCCATGTCCTCAAGGGCTGAATCAAGAAAATTTCCAGAAGTAGGTGAAGGAAATGGACATGCAAATGGCCCCAAGTGACTTGTGAGACCCAGGTATGATGGACAGATGCCCTCTTTCCCTGCAGGAAGACAAGTTAATTTCAGACCCAGCCCAGCCCTTTTAATACATGCCTAAGAGGAAGCTCTCATAATCTAGACATGCATCCATTAGCAGATGGCCAGGGATTCTTACGGGCCTGTGGGAAACCCTGTTCAGTCTTATCTCCCAACTGTCTCAAATACACATAGATACAGATAATGAAAATATACCAAATTTAAGGGAAAGTGGCCTTTGGGAAGGAGAAACAACATTAAACAGCAGAGGGAATGTGCAAGGAAGCAGACTTAATAAAGGAGACAGATATATTTAAGTTAATCTAATATCCCTTGAATGAGTCCATGGGATATCATAAGACAAACATAAGGACAACTCCATTGCTGAAAAATGGAGTTCTTAGAAGGAGAAGAAAAAAACTTCACTAGGGAGAAAATCACACAATCCAAGACAAATTAGTAAACTAGAGAAGGGGTTGGCAAACTTTTTCTTAAAGGATTGGAGAGTAAATAATTTTGGATCTGTGGGCCATAAGGTCTCTATCACAATCATTCAGCTCTGCTCTTGTGTCCTGAAAGCAGAAATAGACAACTCAGGAAGGACCAGGTGTGGCTGTGTGCCAATAAAATTCTGTTTACAAACACAGAAATTTGAATTTCATGTAATTTTCATGTGTCACAAAATATTATTCTCCTTTGAATTCTTTCTAACCATGTGAAAATGTTTAATGTTTTTATTAGCATATGAGTAGTACAAAAAGGGATGCTGGGCTGGTTTGGACCTATGAGCCATAGTTTGTTCACCTTTGACATAAAAGATGGGGCTGGATTTTTCTTTTAAATCCGTCTGAAACAGACAAAGAGATGGAAATTATCAAGGAAAATGTAAAGAAATCTGAAGGTAGATTTAGTTGAATATTTTCTTATAGAAATTTCAAATGTGTACCACTCCATCTTCCCTCCCTCCTCCTTCCTCTCTCTCTCTCTCTCTCTCCCCCTCCCTCCCTCCCTCCCCCTTTCTTTTCTTCTCCCTCCCTCCCTCTCTCTCTCTCTCTCTCTCTCTCTCTCTTTCTCTCTCTCTCTTTCTTTCTTTCTTTCTTCTTTCTTTCTTTGGATTAACTGTCTTTCCAGGATTAACTGTCAGGTAAAGAGAGAGAATTAACCTTTGATTGCCCACTATGTGCTAAAAGATATATCATTTTTAAAAATCTCACCTTCTTAAAAGGTAAGAATCATTTCGGTTTTCAAGATGAAGAACCTGATATAGCATAGGCACAATAACTCAGCTGAGAACCACAAGGACTCCAGGCAGGCCTGGGAGCTGAATCCAGGCTTGAGGTTTCCAAAGGGCCTTGGTCAGCTTCGCTGTGTGAGAGTTTTAGTGATTCTTGACCCAGTGCTTGACTCAGTGCTTTACATACTATATCTCATTTATTACTCACATAATTGAGAAAATCAGAGATTAAGAGAAAAGTTCAATACTACACAGCTGATAAATGGTAGGCCCAGGAAGTGACATTAAAAATCTGAATTTACAAAGGCACAAACCAACTCAGTGAATTTAGAAAGTTGATAACTTAATTACCCAGAGAATTTTTTATTCTATATGAATTTAACTTCTAAGTCCATACATGCTCAAGGAAGGCCTCTATCTAAAAGTCACAATAGCCTACAGGTTCAAACACTTTCCCTTGGCTGGATACTAAGGGTGCTAAGGGTGCTTTCATGTGGCATTTTTGCAATGGTCACATGGATGTAATTTCTACTACAATCCCAGTCCAGCAGGTAAGAAACGAAGGCTCAGAGGTTAAGTGATTCACACTCTGGAGGCACTTGTGTTTATTTGTTGCTTGGCTTCATCTCTCTCCTTCAAAATGTATGCTTCATAGGGAAGGGTTTTCATCTAAGTCAATTCTGTGGTCCCTGAATTTAGAACCATGCCTGATGTGTAAGTAGATTCTTAAAATACTTATGAAATAATTGAATGAGTGAAGCAATGAATAAATGGCTGGATGGATAAGGTAACTTGCTCACTGTTATACAGCCAGTGAGTGCCAGACCAGACCTAGCTAAGTGTCTAGACCTTATTAACAACCTATTACTCTAAGAAACTTGGAATGTGAAGAATCACATATAGTCAGACAGAACTGAGCAAGGAATAAAGATAAACATCTTTGGACATACAGGAAATTCTGTGAAAATAGTACAGTTTTTAAAACCCAGTCTCTACTCTCATGGATGTATGTGATTTGCAAAACCATGAGCAAAACATGGCGATGGTGTTTTCTAAACCACATCATGTATTCTTAATGTATTTTACGCAAAGCGACTCATAAGAGAAGAGGATCCTAAGACATTAGCTACTGTTAGGAACAGTACAAGGGTTTGAGAGGTGGTTTATGGGGTCGGGCGGGGGGGGGGCAGTGAGGCTGTTTGCAGAGGTGTACCTCAATGTGTCAGCATTCAACAACAGAAGAAGGGAGAAGGAAAAGAGGGAGGAAGAGAAGAAAGAAAGGGAGAGAGGGAAGGAAAATGGGAGGGAAGATGGGAGGAAGAAGGAGGGACAAGGAAGAGAAGGAGGAGGGAGGGAGGAAAGGAAGGAAGGCTAGAAGTGAATGGGAGGAAGAGAAGGAAGGAAAAAAGAGGGAGGGAGGGATGGAGGGAAGAAAAAAGAGAGGGAGGGAGAGAGAATTGTTGATTGGGGCCAGTGGACTGATTTTCCAATAAACAGAAGTGGCCTGAGATAATGCAGTATTTTCTGGGACTTTCTGTCATTCTAGTCTTCAACAAATGGATATTCTCATAAGGCTTATTTTAGACTTATATTGAAGCCAAAGAGTCAGGAAACTGATGAAATGCTCTCAGGAGATGAGATGGCTGTTACTTGTAAAAGGGAACATATTTGGTCAGATCAGACATCAGAGCTCTCTGAGGCTACCAGAGCCACCTTGGCTCAGAGTCTTTCTGTGATCCCCCCATGTCCCAGCTGGCCATCTGCAATGCCAACAGGCTGTGGCAGTGGGGAGGAGATAGCAGGCTGATGAGCCTTTGAGCTGGTGTCCACTCTCAGAGGGTTTAAGGAACCTGCGGCAGAACTGACATTGGTCTGTCAGATGACGTATGAGCACACATTATCCCGTGCACACATGGACACACATATTCAAAAACCCAATCTGCACACCTTCCTATGCATGCTCACCCTGGCATCCCCAGACTCACAGGTCCACACAGATCCTAAGTCCACACTCTTCCCACCCACACAAACACACAGAATCCCGTATGTAAATTCTCACCTGGGCCCCATCTGCACTCACACATGCAAAGGCTCCCCCATGCACACGTTCCCTGTTCCCACGTTCTCACATTCATATGCACGTGCGCATGTGACAGACACTCGTGTCCACACACACTCGACCATGCTCAAGCGGGAGTGTGCTCATCTGAACCAGGTATTTGCTCTCCAAGCACCACACCCATCTTCCCCCCCCCGCAGAGCTTGCAGGATGCCCTCCAAGCTCGAGCTCTGCCTGGCTCCCCCAGAAAAATTCAGAGGTGAGTCTCCCAGCCGGGTCAGCTAACTGCCTCTTTCAGGTGGTCACTTCGTGCCAGAAAAGTCTCAAAGAACAGGTCAGGCGCATGCATGGAAAAGCTGACCCGAGCTGGGGGAGGGGCCTCTATCTGGTCAATAACAGCCGCTTGTGTGGCTGCTCTGTTCCCCGGCCTGTGCGTTATTCAGAAATCCATACATTGTGTTTGCCTTTTGTGCCCAGCTTCCAACAAGCCTCCCTTTGTTACTGCCACAAAGGCCAATAAACTCTGTGTGGCCAATAAGTTTCAGGAACTGCTGGGCATGATGACTAATTGTAATGCAGTCTATATCCTTGAGACTATGAACTGATATCGGGAGACAATGGCAGAGAGGGAGCCCATTGAGTCGACAGAGCCCCTAGGAACCCTACGGGGGCTGAGATGGGCAACAAGGGGGCCATTGACAATGGCAGCCCCCGCCCAGGGCCCGGAGAGGGGGAGCAAGTGGTGTGCCCACATTGCTGGGCTCCAATGCTGCTTTTGTTTGCCTGACAATGACTATGTGCCCGGCACATTATCATTAAGTCTGTTTGTTTTTTCTTTCAGCTTTATGGGGGTACAGTTGACGAGTGAAAACTGTGTATGCTCACGTTGTACAGCATGAGGATTTGACATGTATATATAATTAAATGAGGCCCACAATCAAATTGAAGAACGCGCCCCTCACTACCTACAGTCACTGTGTGTGCGTGTGTGGCAAAGACACTTCAAATCTGCCCTCTTATCAAATTTCAAGTACATAATAGAGTGTGATTAACTACAGTCACCATGCTGTACTTAGATCGCCCGAACGTGTTCGTCTCATAATGGAAAATTTGTAATCTCTGACCAACAACTCTCTGTGTGTCCTACCCTAATTCTGGGTAGATTACTCAGAGACTTGGGGAAGGGAAATTTTTTTTCTTTAAAGGCAGAGTAAAGACCCTGTTAACCCCTAACCCAGCCTGGTACACTAGCCACGGCCTGCTCCTTGGGTTCTGTGGATTCCCAGCCAAAAAATCATGCCAAATGATAATGGGTATTAAAGATATGTGGGAGCGAATGGATCGATGCCCTTCTCACTTATAAAAAGTATCACCTCCACCTGGTTTCTGTCTGCCATGGCATAGGGCCACCTGTCCACCTAAGGTGAGAATGGTCTTGGGTTGGCCCACATAGCATGCTGATTCCCAGAGGGGAGAAGATCTTTCCTTCAGAGGTAAATAGCTCTTGTTTATTCACTCAACAAGTGTTCATGAGGTGCTTTCTGAATCCCTAGGGCAAGTGAGGTACTACCAGAAGAGCAAAGAGTAAGGCTGATGAAGTCCCTGACATCCATCTTTCTCTTAAAAATAGCAATTAAATATCTATTTATCTATCTAAGTATCTAAATATCTATTTATCTAAAATAGCAATAAAATATCTATCATTTGTATTTAAAAAAAAATAGGTACTAAAGTGATTTGTTTATTCCTGCCACAAAACATCTCTGAACAGTTCACTTTGATGCATAGCGTTCAGTTGTACAGAATTAGGGACTGCCTGGATTTCTGAATGCAAAGCAAATATTGGATCATACTCATTTTGATGGTATTTCCCATGAATGTTGGACTTCAACAAAATGATCATGATTATATCTTCTTTTCTGTGTCAAATTTATTATTTCACTTTTCTGTCCATGATAACTCATTAGATTCTTTTCTCTCTATTGACTCACATTCATACTTAGGACAGGAAGAATCCATGCCTATCTCATCCCATTTTTCTACTGAAGGCAAAGAGAATGAAAGGCAGTGGGCTTCTGAATGTAAGAAAATGTCAAAGCCTGTTACGTTAAAGTGTGTTCTTTACAGGAAGCAAGTTAGCAAAGGTGAGGTCTTTTCTTAGCAAAATATCCAAACATAACCAAGATTGCAAAAGCATGTCTATTTTAAAGAAATGCCTCTGATAGTCTTACTGGTTATATAATTGTAATTGTGCATTTTGAGATCACCTTGTAACTTTTCCCTTTTAAAGGGAAACTTTTTTTTTATTAACTTTTCTGCCATCTTGGAGTAGATGTTCTATTAGGAGAGAGAGAATGCACCCGAGGCCAGGGGATTGCATTCATTAGAGCATATGAAGGGGATGGAAGTGACTGTGGAAGCAACCTGCTTCCCTTGGAGCTCCAGGAGGCTCCCAGTGGAGATGACTTTGAACTGAGTCCCAAGGAATGAAAGGATCCTGTACAACAAGTTTCTGGGAGGGTGTTAGGTGGGTGAAGAACTCTTGAGAAGCGAGTGAGGCTGGCTGGTCAAGGAATGGAGGAACGGTCAATGAGGCTGTCATAGACTAGCAGTGGGAGAGTAAAGGATAGGAGCTGAACCTCTAACTGTGGGTGGCTAAACCAGTTTGAGGGGGTGGCTGTCCTCAGGGCTCTGATTGGCTGATGTATTCAAGTCTATGTTCTGGTTCCATCATCTTCTTTTTATTATGATTGACCATGGGTCAGCTGCTTAAGCTGTATGAAGTTTATTTGTCTTTAAAATGGATAAATGATCATCACCTTCAGATGTCCATGAAGGTCCTGCTGCAGTTCCTGGCATAAGTTTAACACGAACTACATATACCATCATCTAATCATTAGCGTTCTCATTAGTCATTGTAAATATGGTGACAGTATTGTCTAGTTCCCATATTCCTCTCCAACCATGCAAGATGTTATGTAGAGCCAAAATCCTTAGCATTAGAGTGAGTTTCCTAAGTCTCCAGTGTTTGCCAGACCTTTGATGCTTGGTATAAAGCACCAAATGTGCTTTATGTGATGTGTCTTATGTGATGTGAAGACAAAGAGAGGTCCCAGACTAATGGGAAGAGAAAGCAATAATGTCATCAATTTTAATAAAATGTGATGGGCATGTGCCAGGTGGTGGAGAATACCAAGGAAGGCATCCACCAGTTTGAAGAGGAAGGAAATATTCCTTGGAAGTTGGCCAAAGCTGGAAGCTTCTAATGGGTAGGAATCAGGCAGAGCAGAGGAAGGAGCAATGCACCCTCCATGCCCAGCATTTTCAAAGGCAAGAAGATGTGTGTTCTTGGCATTCTCTTGAATTTGCTGGAAAATATCAGCTGCATATAAAGGACATAGATGAGGATGGGGACCATAAATAGTCACAACTGCAAAGTCCACCTGTGAAATGGAGGAGACATTTGAAGACAGCCTCACTCATCCTTGCCCATTCCAGGGTTGGGTTCCATGAAATAATAAACCTCTCATTATTTCATCCCATTGGTATTTGTGTTTTTGTCACTTACCACCTAGAGTACCCTTGTACATGCCAGGGTAAATAGAAAGATTTCCAGAGAATAACTACAGGTGCCTGAAACTCAAGTGTGACCCACTCAGGGTCCCAGAGTCCCTGGTTGGTGCTCTAAGGCATCATCAACAAGCTAATCTAATTTTCAAAAATTAATTGTATAGAATAATTGATCAAGTAGGCACAGGGTATGATTCTTCTTTTATGGCATCTAAAAATTGCATCACATGCCTTTCTCCTGATTACTTCAAGTTGTCACTGGTCTACAGAGCCCCAAGTCTTGTCCTGTGTCCCTGTCTCTGCTTCCACACTTTAATCAAATGAATTTTCTGATGGAAATCAGACCATGAATCTCTCCTTTTCTGCCACCTGATCTCAGGAGAAAGTGCAGAGCTCTTCCGGGTCATCAAGCACCTCTTGGTCTGTGCTCTTGCTTCTCTCCAGCTTTGTCTCTCTCATCAACACTCCCCAGTGACATCATTTCTTCCATGCCTGCCGCAAGTCACACTGGAATCATTTCTAGTTTCTGGAATATGGTAGGCTTTCACTTCCAAATCTTCAAACACTGCACCAACCACAATGCCCCCCTACTTGGAGACCTCATCCTTCCCTCATCCCTTCTTTACTCTGCCTAAGCTTCACTTGCTCCTCATGTCTCTCTTTACCTGACATCTCAGGGGATTCTGGATCAGTAAAACTTTCCTTGAGTGCTCGAAAGCCATAGCTTTTCCTGACTATGTGGCAAACATACTAGATGACCTCTCAACTGGTATCTTCTTTTCTTAGAAACAGAGGTGGCTTAATCTTCCCAGCCTCGTTAGCAATGGGTTGTTGTTGTTGTTGAGGGCTGTCAAGTTGGATTCAACTCATAGTCACCCTATGTACAACAGAATGAAATGTTATCCAACATGGTGCCATGCACACCGTCTTATTATGTTTGAGCCCAGTGTTTCAGACACTGGTTCTTCTCATTTTGAGTTGTGCCACCTCAGTAAAAGGAGGTCCCAGAGGTTTTACTCCATTCCCATCATTAAGGTCAGCTCTATGTTGAAGGGGCTGGGGTTTAGCTCAGTTGGTAGAGTGCTGCTTGGTACTATCTGAGGCCCTGGGTTCAATCCCCAGCACCACAAAAATGGGAGAATGACCTGTCATCCCACTATTGAAACAATCAGTCATTGAAAACCCTATGAATAGCAGGGAAGCACTGATATAATGCCAGTCATGACACAGTGTCTGGGAATGTTTCGTATGTTGTATATAGGATCACTGTGAGTCAGACCCGACTTGATGGCACCTAACAACAACTACTTTGAGGAAGGAACTCTTCCCCAGTCATTTCTTGAATACCTTCTGGCCTGGGGGGCTCATTTCCTGGAACTATATTGTTATTCCTAGATTTTCAATGGCTAATTGTTTCAGGAGTGGGCTTCTGGGTCCTTCTCCCTAGTCTGTCTCAGTTTGGAAGCTCAACTGAAACCTGTCCACCATGGGTGGCCTTGCTGGTGTCTGAGATCCTGGCAGCATAGCTTTCAGCATCTCAGCAACACACAAGCCCCCATAGCATAACAAGCCGACAGACACATGGGAATAGCAATGCGATGAGTCTTATATTGGATTTCTAGTCAATGGACAGAGAGGTAAGTGTTAGGAACATGGAAGAAACAAGCTTAGACCCTGTCGTTCACTTCTTGTGAGTGAAAATAGTCCAATTACAAGGAATACAGCAAAGTGAACTTGTGTAATAATAATACATGCTACAAGAAAATACAAAGTAATGGTTTAACAATCAACATGGTGGCAAGAGAGACTGGAACAGCCCTTAGCTGAGGCATCCAAGAAACCATTGTTTCAAGAGTTGCATGATGAGAAGGAAGCACCCTTGCATATCCCTAGAGTAATGTACTCTCAGTTATAACCATGTGTTAATTCCAATATGTGGGAGCTTTAAAATACATGTCCTGGCTGGATGTGGTGAGTGGTGCTTGCCTGTAATCTCAGTGACTTGGGAGATGGGGACAGGTGGATGACAAATTCAAGTCCAGAGGTAGTCTATGTAATTTAGAGAGATCTTGTCTCAAAAAACCAAAAAAGTACTAGAGGGTTTAGGTAGGTGGTAGAGCACTTGCAAAGTATGGGCAAAGCCCTGGGTTTAGCACCCCAGTACCAAAAACAAAACAAAACAAAATAAAACAAAACAAAAAAAACATATCCTCAGTTCATTCCCATCGAAATTCTGATTTAACTGATCCAGGTTGAGTCCCAGCCATTTTATAATTTAATTTTTCATTTGACTCTAGTGTATTCTTAAAATTTATTAAGCATAGGTCTAGGGGACAAGCTTTCATAACTTAAACAAGTCAGAGGTCAGCAAGGCAAAGTCACAGTTAGTCCTGTTAAGGAATATGAGTTTTATTCTGATTGCTGTGGGAAGTTACTGGAGCAGTGTCTTGAGTGATAGGATCTGAGTCACAATTTAAAAATACCCTGTCCCTGAAAGCAGTAGGGAGGGGGTAAGAGAAGAAGTGACTGCTGGAGGGAATCCAGGAGGGAGAGTGGTGGTGGAGAAGGAAAGACACTGACAAAATTGAATTCCAGATAAAGTCAGGGCATAGAGTCATGGCTTGGTGGTAAAAAATGAAATGGGAATTAAAAGTGACTTTTAGGATGTGAGGTCTGAAAAACAGGGTGGTGGGTGATGGTAAGGCCATTAAGGTAGATGAAAGAAATTGGTATGGGGTGTTTACAGTAGGGGATGTGAATGAAGAGTTCTGTCTAGGGCACATTAAGGTTAAGGTTCTCAGTAGGTCACCAAGAAAAGAAGTCAAGGTGGTTGTTAGGGTAACAAACTAGGAACACAAAGGAAATGGCAGAGTTGGAGAGGTAAATAAGATGAGCATTGGTGTCAAGATGACATTTAAAAGCAGGAGTGCTTTTGGAAGAAGTGGACCACCAGCTATGCAGCATGCAGTTGAATGATTGGCTAAATGTAATTCATTCAATCGGCCACTGGGTGAGGCAAGATAGAGGTCTTTGGTGACCCTAGTAAGGGTTTAGGTGGTCCCTGGAAAGAATGGATATTAAGAAAGTGAAGAATAGGGGTATATATGAATTCTGGGGGAACTTAATGTGGAAAGGGGTAGAGAAATTGGGCTCCAGCTGCAGGGCGCTTTGGGAAGTCTTCTTATCATTGTGTGTAAGATGGGTCATGAATGAATGAGTGAATCTGTGAATGATGGATGAATGAATGAACTAACTGTTCAAGTCTCAGGTGGAGCACAAAGCTAACTGCTTCCCAGCGCACTCCCCATACAAACAATCCTCTGGCCTTGTGGGATTCACACAATGAATTGTTTGGCATTGCCTTATCAGGCAGACAGTTAGTGTCTCCAATGCCCTCATGGAAAAACAGCCATAAATCTTCCGTTCAGGATCAGGGATGTTTCCAGGTGTTTCCTGGATGATCCAGGTGGATTTATGAAACTACTTCCCAGGGAGGCTTGGTACTTTCCTTCTCCAACAGGCTGGGCCCTGAGAAATCCTACCGTACATATCAGACCTGACATCTCCGAGATAGCTTTTAAGAGGAAAACCAAATGTGATCGTCCACTATGCCTGCTGTCTTTCTAATATTCCTACCTTTAGTTTTCCCTATAATTTCCTTGTTCTTTTTCCTTAAAAGAAATAGAAGAAATCCAAGAAATAAAAACATGCCCAATAAACAAACAAGCAAACAAATAGCAAAAACCTTTCATTTTATTTCTTGAATTAGTCCAAAGCAAACAACATCAAATCAGGTGCTGTGTCCTACAATCTATTATTTTGGAGTGATTCTGAGCCTCTCACTCCTCTGTGCCTGAATAATGTTCTTTGAAGGCAGCCTCATCAATTAACCACTCTGGTGAAGTTTCACAGGCGTAGAAAAATGAGTAACAATTAGAAGCATTTAAAAAGTAATATTTTTTTCCTGTGATTTGGAAATTGATTTATGAATTTGGGGATCCTCCAATTTTGTCAAATAAGTGGTTTCTTCGATTTAATTCTTTTACCACTTTCAGGAAACCCCCTGGAAGGCTGGCAGGCTTTTGGAAATTTCTTGCCAGTTTATTGATTTTGATAGAAAAGAAACTTTTGGACATTTAGCCAAATGTTGATCACATGCTTGAATAAAGCCCAGGGTCCTTTTCACCTAGATGATTACTACATAGAAATAATTTCCTGAGAAGTTGGGACTTCTTATCACCTAAGCCCAGTTCTCAAGAGGATTTGCTAAGAAATTTAATCAGAAATTTTAATAGTATAGCTTGAAAATTTAGGAAACAAGTTACCATGTGTAACTTGGTTACTGATTACTAGAAAGCAGTAGATGATGGATTGATAGGATGTAAGATGATATAGCTTCGAAAGAAAGCTTCACATGTTTGGATCTATGATTCTTGACATAAAAAATAAAATTTTGCCTGAAAGTTCTAGTCTTTCTCTTCCTGTCTTTCTGCCATGGGGAAGTTACCTCCCTTTGTTGCTTCTCTTTCATGGAGCGTGTTGCATTTCATAGTTATAGCTGAATGAGGAGCACTGTGTGCCCTCCTTCAGGACTAAGGATTTTAGAAAGAATTAGACACAGGGTCACATTTTGACTTCTCATAGCTTTTCTTTCAAAGTCAAACTTCACCTTGAGAATTTTCTTGGTTAATTCTGACCCATTTGAGTCATGCCTTCCATGCACAAGTCCTATGATCCTTTGGCTAAGATGATAATCCATTCAACAAAAATATTGTTGAGCATTTATACTGTTCTAAGGACCACATGGGCCCTACAGATACAAAAGTGGACAAGGGACTTTCCATCTTGTAGAATTGTCACCTTAGACTCTAGAATAATAGAATAATTGAGAGGAAAGAATAAACCAAAAAGACTTACCTGACTCTTGTATTTTCCACTTCTCCCATGGCACAGAGGTAAATCTGTATGGCATCACCTATAATAAATGCACAGTGTTTTGGTTTTTACTTCGCCTAAAGGTCTCTTCTCTGCCATATCCACATAATGCTTCTTAATTGGCTTGACTATTGAATCAATGATGTTAAACCACAAGGTCCACACGATGCCTCAAGCATTTTATGGAGAAGAGCAACTGCCAAGCAGCCGCTTCCAGATCTAAGCTAATCACTTGCTCTTCAATGGCTTAAACTGTCACCTAGAGTCCCTGGCCTGCCTCCTACACATATCCATGAAGGCCACAGGCTGATCTTCACACACTGGGCAGATTTTAGCTACTACTCTGTCCAAATGATCTCTGAGGACTGCTTTCTCACAAAGAAATGAAAGTTTCCAGCATTCTAAGATCAACCACATTCTTTAGAATTCTTCACCTCTGCATTCATTGCCTGGGCTATAACTCTTGATAGTAGAATACGCGCCCTCCAGTGACTCTACCTGGGTATTCTGCCAGTATGGAAAACTCACAAGTTCTAAGAAGTAGTTTGGGCTGGGATTTTTCTCAGTTGGTAGAGTGCTGCTCTGCGCTCTCTGAGGCTCTGGGTTTCATCCCTCAGCACTGCAAAAATGGGAGAAGGACCTGGCATGCCATTCCCAAAACAATTCTGAAAACAATAAGTTGTTGAAAACCCTAGGAATAACAGTGCTCGTGGCACAGTGTTGGGGACTGTTTTGTTCTGTTGTACATACAGTTGCTGAGCCAGACCCAACTCAATGGCACCTAACAAGAAGTAGCTTGTCTGGCATGTGGTCATGTAGCCCTGGGATGTGGCTTTCTGACCATGGGAGGTTATAACCACAGTTGCTTATGAAAACACCTGGGTTACGTGAGTGTGGTGTGAGGATGGTCTCTATTTCTTCACACATTTCCTGGGTGATTGTAATACAGTAGACCCCAGCTTTGCATGTTTAGAATATCCCAGTGTTCACCTATACCCCAAACTGATTACATGAGAACCCCTGGTCATTGGAGCCAAGCACCAGCAAATATTAAAACCCCTAATTATTCCAATATGTAGTTTAAAAATGAGAGAAATAGTGCTTTAATCCTGCTATGTAATCTTAGCCTCTCTAAGCCTCACTTTACCAATCTGAAAAATGGGGACAATCATCATGCCTGTGTTAGTGTTGTAAAGATTATATGGGATAAATTATAGGAAGTATTGCATGGTATTTAGCACATAATAAATAATAAATAAAACTATCGCTGTTTTAGCTCAACTGCTGTAGAAAAATACCATAGATTGGGTAACTTCAAAACACACATTTCAGTGAGGTGCTTTGACATGTGCTTGTAATCTCAGCTATTTGGGAGGCTGAGGCAGGAGGATTGGGAGTTTGAAGCCAGAAGCATCCTGCATAACTTAGCAAGACCTTGTCTCAAAATAAAATATACAAAAGGGGCTGGGGGCTCATCTTGGTGGGAGAGCACTTACCTAGCCCTTGAGTTTAAACCCTCAGTACTGAAAAGAAAAAAAAAAAACCTCAAAAACCCTCACATTTATATTCTCATAGTCCTGGAAACTGGAGGTCTGAGTTAAGGGCGCCAGCACAGTTGGGTTCTGGTGAGGGCTTCCTTCCTGCCTTGTAGATGACTGACTTTTAGATGAGTGTTCACATGGACGGGAGGGGGAGAGAGAGAAGGGTAGTTCTTTTTCTCACCTTATAAAGCCACAGTTCTACCATATTGGGACTCACCCATGAGGACCTCATTTAACCTTAGTAACTCCCAAAAGGGTTGGAATTTAGCTCAGTTGGTAGAGCGCTGCGCTACAGTCTCTGAGGTCCCGAGTTCAATTCCCAGCACCACAAAAATTGGAGAAGGGCCTGGCGATCCACTCCCAAGGCAATCCCAAAATAGTAAGCCATTGAAAACCCTATCAGGGTCACTATGAGTTGGATACCGACTTGACAACACCTAATAATAATAACTCCCGAAAGCCCCTGTCTCCAGATATAGTCAAGTGGGGGGGTAGGACTTCATTATATGAATTTTGGTAGGACACCGTTCAGTCCATGGTAAATATCATTATCCTTATTATCCAGTTTCAAAATTCCACTGTTAGACAGGCTGGATTTGCCCAGGATGTTCTGGATCTCAGCATTTAAGCTGCTGCATCCCAAGAAACTCTTGTTCCCTTCAGTGCCACGTCCATTCACCCAAGTATCTGAGCAAGACTCCTGAGCAAGCCCACATTCCCGCGTCTACCTTCTGCATTTGATCAAGCATCAAACCCAGTCAGTTCAAATTATTTTTTTAAAAAAAATCTTAGTTTTGTTTCCTTATTTCCATTCTATCTCTCACCCCCACCGGAAATGGCCCTCCTTGCCTACCCTTCAGACCCCTGTGCGACCGCGAAATTCGTTTCCATTCCTTTAAACCAAACCTGAGCATGAGTTGGAATCCCCTGAAGACATGCTCACACAGACTGCTGCTTTTTCTGCCCTGTCCTGTTTTGTGATAGGGAAGGGCCTGAGAATCGGCATTCGCAATAGGTGATTCTGATGCTTTGCGGTGGCTTCCACATCCAGAGCCACTGGGGAGATGGAGCCCGCTGGAGGTTCCAGAAACATGTGGGTCACGTAACAATGACACATCCCCATCCAGGTCCCTTTGTGGATGGCAGAGTCCTGCATCAGCAGGAAAGCCCTGGCACCAGGCTCGCTCATTGTCAAGTGACCTGCTCAGCTGGGAGCTCTTTGTATCCCTCATCCCAGTGTTCGTCCACAACAGTTACTCCTAATACAACATGCAGAGTCAGTTACTCTGGGCAGATGATTTGGCTTGGGCCATCCCTGACTTGTGATTTGGGCTGCAACATCATCCCCTGTCCTCAAGACCTCAGCCTGTACCAGAGTTTTCACCAGGCTGAGCAGAATGAATGTCTCTAAACAATTGAGAAATTACTTCTCCTAAAATTCTTCATCTGATCTAAATATGCCTGGTAGTATGCTCCTTTAGCTTGGATCAATTCTGGATTCTCATTCATTCATTCATTTACTCATTGGTTGGTTGGTTCATTTGGGAAACATTTACTGAGTTTGCTATGTGCCAGCCATCCAGGGTACAGTGATGAGAAGATCTACAACCTTTTCCAAATCCCTTGAAATTTAGAGTCTAAGGAAGTTCTTTGATGTCTGAAATTTAAGCCGAGACTCACTTTCCCTGGTTCTGCCTTTCTCTTCTGCATGTTGTTAGGTGCTGTCGAGTCGGTATCTGACTCACAGTGACCCTGCGTACAACAGACAAAACACTATTGTCAGTGCTTCTCTGCTGTTCATAGGGTTTTCAATGGCGGATTGATTTTTGGGAGTGGGTTGCCAGGTCCTTCTCCCTCTCTTCCACATAGGAGGCAGAATATTTACTCCTCTATTCATGGGCCCCAACATAAACAAGCTGACAAACTGCTGAATTTTCCACCTGCTGCCACATTTTTATGATGTGGACATACTCTATCCCATGCATACTCTTTCCCAGCACATATTAATCATCATTTCCTCAGTGAGGCTGCCGTCAGCTCATTGTATCAGCCACTATTGCTGCGTAAGAAGCCACCCCACCACTATTGAGCTTAATGTAGCCTCATGGTCATTTTACAGTTTCCTTGTACAGCATCAGAGTTCAGGTGCAGATTCCCTGGGTCCTCTGCTTCATGGTGTCTCATAAGGCTGCAGTTCAGATGTCAGCTCAGTCTCCAGCCTAGTATGAAGATTTGTGTAGGGAAGGCTCAATCGCATGCTTCTCTCAATACTGTTGGCAGCCCTCAGTTCCTTATGGACTGAGATCCTCAGTTCTCTGACTGTGGACTGAAGATCGCCCTCTGCTCTGTGTGCTGTGAAGTTCTCCTCCATGGCACCTTGCCTTATCTGTCTGTGTGTTTGACGCAAGAAGGCAATTGGAGCCCATGGGCAAGATGGAAGTCATGATCATTTGTAATCTAATCAAGGCAATGGCCTCCCATCACTTGTCCTTTATTTCATTGGATTGCCAAAACTCAGTAATTCTAATCTACTCTCAAGGGGAGAGAAGTATGACTACCTAGAGTCAGAGGCCATTGAAGGTCATCTTAGAAGTTTCTCTGCTGTACCCTCAGATTAGCTTAGGTTCTTCTCACATATGCTCTCATAGCACCCCCTTCTTAATATGGATAGGTCCTGTAATGATTGATTTTATGTGTCTATTTGGCAAGCCATAACACCCAAATATTTAGGCAAACACGGGTGTGAATGTCAGTTGAAGGTATTTTTTAGGCTAGGCTGACATTTAAATCAATAGACTTTGAGCAAAGCAGATGATTGTCCATAAGATGATGGGCATCATCCAATCAATTGAAGATTACTTATTTATTTAATTTTGAGACAGTGTCTTGGTATGTAGCCCTGACCAGTAACTCTTGATCCTCCTGCCCCTGCCTCCTGAGGGCTGGGATTACAGGCATGAGCCACCACACCTGGCTGTGTTAAGATTTTAAGAAAAAAAGTTTCACGTCCCTCATGGAAGACACGATCCTTTCTCTGGGCTGGATTCAGATTTGAGCTGCAATAGCAACTCTTCGCTGTGCCTAACCTGTGGGATTGTTGTGCAGATTTTAGACTTTTTAGCCTATATTGTTGCATGAATCAGTTCCTTAAGATGAGTCTCTCCCTCTCCCTTTACCTTGCTCCTCTTTGTTCTGTTTCTCCAGAGAACCCTGATTAATATAAGGCCCTATCCTTATTGAATTATTTAGTTATTTATATGACATTTGCTTTTCTCACAATCCTCTATTTTCTTTGAGCCTCGTGCAGTATCTGTCTTGACCAGTGCTGTTTCCTCTGATTGGCAGTAAATCTGACATTAAAAATGTACTCAATGAATATTTGTAGAATTCACACATAGGTACAGGTACCACACATAGGTATAACCTACAACATTTATTAAATATTGGAAATCCTACTAATTGGAATCTACTGTCTACTAGTTAATTCTATAAGTAATGCTTTATACAGTTTCACCACATGTGTAGGTATAGATAAAACCTTCTAAAATTCTGGAAGAAATGAAGTGCATAAGCCTAGTCTCTGGACATTATTGGTCACACAATATAAAAAATGCCATACTGTGAAAAGACAGGAATTCAATCTATTATGAGACAGTAGCCCCTATTAATACTTTTTTGGAAACCCAAGGTTGGAAAGTAGAGTCTACTCATATTAAATGGAATTAAACTTTCCTTTGAAGGAGAGGAACATAAAAATCAACTATAATTAACTTTTGGTGAGAACTGGCTCATGGACATGGTGGCTCCTGAGCTGTCCTGATGAATCAGCAAAGTGCTGGATGACTCAGCATATCTTTCATGATGGGCACACAGATTTCCACTTTCCAAGTAAAATGCTGTCCCAACTGCTATTCTCTGAAAGCTTTCTCTGTGACAAAGACTCATAATGGATAATGGGGTCAGAAAAGGAGAGTCCAAAACCCAAAAAAACTTTTCTCCCACTATATGTTGAAACAGTTATGTGAGATTTGTAGCACCTAGGCAGGTATTCGGGAATGGGGCTAAGTGTCCAGAACTCAGAAATAACACACAAAGCAGGGTTATTAGTGGCTTACTTAGAATGATAACATCAATGGGTGAACACTTCCTAGGATCCATTCCCTCTGATAAGAACTTATCAGTGCACATATTGATTGGAGATTTATCTGCACCATCTGTGGCTCTGGAAGCTAATGACTGGGGCTGTGTTTCCTCTAAAGGTGAAATACTAAGAAGTACCATGTGGCTACATAGGAAGCTCACACTGATAATGTCTTGTACTCAGGCCTGTATTGCAAAATATTTGGTAGGGTAATTTCTGGGCTCCTGGCCTGGACTGAGTATGTGCAGGGACTGCATGTCCCAGGTTCAGAAAAGGTGATCTCTTGGCCCAGAGATTCACATGGTCCAGGTAGCTGGCAGAATTCCATAGAAGGCGAGGCCCATAGCTGTGGAACCGAAAGAGTACAAAATGTGGAGATTTAATCACGTGTTATGTTCCAAGTTCTGTGTATAGCCTGAGAAAGTTTCTAGGGCAGACATCTAGACAGGGAGGCTCTACCTAGAACCTTCTACAAGAACTACTGGTATGTCAGTGCCTCATACAAACATCGCATGAAGTGAATAGACTAAAGCCTGCCAAGTGACTAAGTGAGGCACTGCGTAGATGAGGGTAAGGAGAATGGGAACTAACAAGTGGATTGTGGTGTTTGAGAAATGTCTCAGCTTTTTAAGGCATTATGAGGCCTAAGCAGGAAATGTAAGCCGAGCATAGAAGGGACACAGTTTTAGACATCCCAGGCCACAGTTTGGAATTTCTAATGTGGGATTAAAGTAGAGAGAGATGGAGTAATTCAACACTAATACCAACACTAATACTTAAGTGTCCCATGTGTCTGTCAGCTTGTCATGCTGTGGGGGCGTGTGTGTATTGCTGTGATGCTGAAAGCTATGCCACTGGTATTTCAGATACCAGCAGAGCCACCCATGGTGGACAGGTTTCAGTGAGCTTCCAGACTAAGACAGATTAGGCAGGAGGAATTGGCAGCCCACTCCCAAAACATTTATGCATTGAAAACCTTATAAACAGCAGAGAAGCCAGTCAAATATAGTGCAGGGAAATGAGCGTTGTGGGCTAGAAGGCATTCAAGAAAAAGCTAGGGAAGAGCTGTCTCCCCAAAGTAGAGACAACCTTCACAATAGGAAGGGAGTAAAGCCCCTGGGACCAACTTTTGTTGATGTGGCATGACTCAAAATGAGAAGAAACATAGTGTCTGCAATAATGGGCTTAAACGTAAAAAGATCGTGTGTGTGGCACAGTATTGGACAATGCTTTGTTCTGTTATACATGAGGTCACAATGAGTCAGATTCAACTTGACAGCACCCAACAACAAAAAATACTTAAAAAGCACACAATTTATCAAGAGCTGATTATCAGGTCAGGTCTTGGGTAGCTACTTTATATATGGCTCACTTACCCAAACCAGCATGATGCTAATCAAATATTAGTCTTCCTATTTTAAAGGAAAGCAAACTAAATCACAGAGAAGTTACAAAACTGTCAGGATTAAACATCTAGTAAGTGCGAAAGCTAGGATTGAATTCAGTTATATTTTTTTCTATAGTTCAAGAACACCATTGAGCCAGAGGATATTCTAGAAACAATAGCATTATTTTCTTCAATGAGCTTCAGTACAAATTCTTAGACATAGTTTCTGCTGGGGTCCTGTTAGCTTTTTGTTTGAGTATTCCAGAAAGGGGATAGTCACTATTTTCCAAAATTGCCCAATTTATCGTGGACAGGAAGAAATATTTTAAATTTCTTGTTTTAATGCAGATACATATGTCCCTTGCAGCACCCTCATACATATCTGTGGAGATTTTATTTAAAAATACATATGTTTACATCTTTAGGTTGGGAGAAGGACCAAGTAATCTACTCCCAATAAACAATCAGCCATTAAAAACTCTATGAATAGCAGAGAAGCAGTGACAATACTGTTCTGACTGTTGTAGGTAGGGTCACTAGAAGTCGGACACTGGCTTGATGGCACTAACCATCTTTAGGAATCCAGATAACTGTTCTGTGAAAGATGTTCCTAAAAAGATTTTAAGGCATATCCTAGTTTAAGAACTTTATGCCAGCAGGCTGATAAACTGCCCATCAGCCATCAGAAAAAATTTTTTTTCTTTTTGCTACAACTATGTTTTGTAAATAAAGTGTTATTGGAGCACAACCATGCCTATTTATTTATGTATCAGCTACAGTGTCTTACCAGCTATGATGGGCAGAATTGAGTAGTCCTGACAGGTACTATCTGGCATGCAAAACCAAAACTACTTCCTCTCTGGACCTTTGCAGAACCCATTTTCTGCCCTCCGTTCTAAAACCTGAGTGCTCCAAAACTATACCTAGAGATGATGTTGAAAATGTAGATGTAGAGATTCCCACCAAAGCTCACTGAAAACACTGGGAAGAGATCTTGCCAAGCATTTGAAATAGTATAAGACACTCTAAGGCAGGAAGAGCCATGACTATACTCATTGGACAGAAAGGTGTCAGTGACAGGATAAGTAGAGAGGACAAGGACAGGGTTGAGGAGGCATCCAGGACACATCACCCAGCATCTGGCAGGCTTCACAAGACGTCTGGATTCCATCCTGTCTATTGCAACCGGTGAAGGGGTTAAAGGAAGGGAGGGACAATGACCATGTTCATAGTTTGAAAGGATTAAACCAGCTGCAATAGCAACAACAGGTTGGGGAGGGGCAGGAAAGGACAGAGGGTGACCAGTGGGGACTTCTCTGTCACCTAGTTGATTAGCAGCAATGACTTGGGCTAGGCTACCCCATACTCTATGTCCTGGCAAGATGTCCAGCTGACAGTAATGGAAGGAGTGGGGAAATCTTTCCAGAAGAAAGTAGATTTGAGAAGGGCTCTAAAAGGTGGCGGAAGTGTGGACACTCAAGAGAAACCAAGTAGTTTCTTTCTCTCTTACTATATTCCAGTGGGGGAACAGGTCTAAAAAATCATAGCAAGTAAACAATAATTCTTTACAAACACTCTTAAATAGTTATTTCCTTTTCTTGGCAAAACACCTAATATCCTGCCAACGTTCCACTCATACATAGTTCAACATTTTTCTCCAGCCCATTGAATTTTGCTTTTATACCATTTTGAGTATTTTCTATTAATCCATTTGCAATAATAATCACAAATGGAATGTTTACTTTGTTAGATAATATCTATAGTTCTTCTGGTAGGCTAATGTATGTTATTTCTTTAAAGCCTATTATTAGGAAATGCTTACTTGAAACTTTTGAGCATTTTGTTTTATTCTAAAGCAACATATACTTCATACTATAGCTCATAAGTGCATGCATATGAGGAATGCCAATACACCCACATTGACACGATGGGAGATGTTTTCTCTTTTGTCTGATTAATATCAATAGGAATACTAGTTCCTATTCAACATCATCTTGACACAAATAACTTATGACAGTAAATGTAATTACCAACCCTTCTACAGCTGAGCTCTTCGTATTGGAATATAGGGGCATTTATGCTCAAAGAAAAAGTTGGGTCTGTAAGTGACTCTTATTTTGCTGTTTTCTCCTTTTTTCCATTGTGCCAGGATAAGCAACGCCACCTTTAATGGTTTGGTCACATATTTTAAGTGACTGGCCAAGTAGGATGTGTTAATGCCTTGTGGAAAGGAAGTGTAGTCTGTGACATCATCTGTTGTTGTTAGGTGGTGTCGAGTTGTGTCTGACTCATAGTGACCCTCATAGGGTTTTCAATGGCGGATTGTCTCGGGATTGTTTCAGGATTGGACTGGTGAATCCTTCTCCATTTTTGCAGTGCTGGGGATTGAGCCTGGAACCCTAGAGAGGGCAAAGCAGCACTCTACCAACTAAACTAAACCTCAGCCCATGACAACATATAGGCCCCATGAGTTATGTGTTTTAGGGTGGATGAGAGACCTTCTACAGGAAACCTTTTTGATATTCTATGTAAATAAAGCTTGGAAAAGGCTGGGCATTCACCATGTAGAACCCAGAGACTGTTCCACACACAAGAAAGGGGAATTAAAAAGTAGGGACAGGGGATGAGGCTGGTTCATGGAAGATACTCACTCGAGTTGGCTCTGGGGGTCCCTATTGAACATGCTCTGTGTTTCAGAATGGATGGAGGTGCTCAGAACTCCTTTTGGCAGCCATGGTGAGAAAGGAAAAGAGGGTTGAGAAAGGCCACATGGGAAGGTACTCATTCTGTGTGAGAACATGGCAACTGGAAACAGCTTTCACCCTGGCCAAAGGATGCTCCAAAAGACATTGGATGAATGTCATAATTATGGCCAGGAAACATCTGGCTGGATCAGGAAACGGATGGAATTTGGACATCGGCACATCTGTGGGGACAGTCGGGTGGGGTCCAAGAATATGAAGACATTTCAACTTTGGGAGGAGGAGATGTAATTAAAAAATAAGAAAAGAAAAATGTCTGAAAAACCCACGTTCTATTAAAAGATTAAAGACTTATTTGTTTTTTACTTTGATAATATTTGCATCAGGTGTATTACGAATGCTGAGATTCAAGACTCCAGAGAATAGATTTCCATGAAAAGGCTAAAGGAAAAAGGCAACCAAAGGCTCCTGGAAAAGATATATCTTAAACTTAGTTTTTCTGCAAAACCATTATCAACCCACTTGGGAAATGGCAGATTAGATGCTTAATTAACATATGACTTTGTAGTTATCCTCGATGGCTACCCTCCAGGAAGAAGGAAAGCATCTTCTTCAAAATATTTTAAAGATTGCTGAGTCAGATAAGAGACTTTAAAAAAGGATTAAAGAATTCAAAGTTGGAGAAGCAAGATAGAGATTAGTGATGAGTGACTTGGATGCTTCCGAAACAGGAAGTAGAGAGAGGTATCAGGGAGGGATCACAATTTAATAAGAAGTCAGGAGCCAGAAGCCCCCATCTGGGGGAGGATTAATCTTCCACTAATTTGATTCATCCCTGACTGTACTTTTCCTTGCTCTACCCGCCACTGGCCAATTCAATTGTATTAGGCTTCATATATTCATTTAGGGGTAGTTTGTTGTTGTTATTAGGTGCCATCAAGTCGGGTCCAACTCATAGCCACCCTATGCATAGCAGAATGAAACACCACCCGGCACTGCATGCACATGATCTTTTTTTATGTTTGAGCCCAGTGTTCTCATTTTGAGTTGTGCCACGTTAGCCCATGGAGGTCCTGGAGACTTTACTCCATTCCTATCATTAAAGTGACCTTTCTTTGAGGAGACAACTCTTCTCCCAGGTGTTTCATGAATGCCTTCCAGCCTGCAGGGCTCATTTTCTGGTACTATATTTGTCTGTGCTTCTCTGCTATTCATAGGGTTTTCAATGACTAATTATTTTGGGAGTGGTCTTCTGGGTCCTTCTCCCCAGTCTGTCTGAGTCTGGAAGTTTAGCTGAAACCTGTCCACTATGGGTGGCCCTGCTGGTGTCTGAAACACCTGTGGCATAGCTTTCAATATCATAGCAACACACAAGCTCCCACAGCATGACAAGCAGATAAGCGCATGGGGAAGGGTATCATAGGGGTACAGAAGAAAAATGATTAAAGAAGGAATCTAAGGAGATAATAAAGTTTGAAATATATAGACATGTTTTCATAGTTTGTATCTTTTGAAAGTTTCATCTTCAGATTTCGCCCATGCTTGGGGTGCAAAAGACCCAGAATGTCAACCACTAGGTGAAAATATCTCCCATCACCAGTGGATGTGATGGGACATGGCATAGGTGAGGGTGACTTTGTGACTTCATGATTGGAAGAGATGAAGAGAGAATTGAGATGGGATCATTTTTAACTCTGAGCTCTGAGCAAGTGTCAGGCTGGGCCAGTTTCAGGGCTTTGGTTAGAAACTAGCAAGTCCCTGCAGCAGAGGCTTGTACTGTCTGGCAGAATCACATTTAATCTGGACAGTGTCACAGGTGAAAGTGTGATCCAGCCAAGACTGGAAGCACCCCTTCAAATCAGGAACTCCTGGAAATAGGCTCATCATTTCTAACTTAAATCTTGTTAACTTCAAGACTTAATTCACTGCCAAAAAGAGTAAAAGTGCTCAGGAGATCTAGTGGCTCCTCACCATCTGTGGGAGACTGGCTGTTTTCAGCACAACTGCTACCCCCAAATCCAAGGACACTCAGTCCATTATATCAAATGGCATGGTATTTGCATGTGAGCTACACACATCTCCTTATATTCTTTAAAGCATTTAAAGTACCTAATACAATATAAATGCCATGGCATAGTTGTTTTATTGCATTTATTAAGGAAATATTAGAAAGAAAAAGGAACTTTTTACACTTCAGTTTTTCCCAAATATTTTCAGTTCATGGTTGATTGGCTCCATGAAGGTAGACCCTGCAGTTATGGAGGCCAACTGTATGGTAGAACTGAGTGTTCCTGGTAGAGTCTTGCAGTAGATCCTTTCTGATGGTCATCTATGGAGCCAACTTTAAGGGGAATGACCTTGACCTGTTGCCAACTTCTCTTTGCTTTAGTTTCTTCCTTGACTAAATGAAAATGCACATATACCTCATTAGACTCTTGGGAAAATTGGGATGGTGGTGAGATCAAACCTGGGTGAAACATGGCAAGGCTTCCCTTGGTCTGTATTTTTTTCAACCTTCTTCAGTTCAGAGAGGGTCTGCTAGGAAAGCTAAAGGTTTTCTGATGCAGAATCAGTGGGCTTTGGGATGTGTGTGGGAAAAGCTAGAGGTAAGGCATTGGGTGGGCTCAGGTTTAGCTCAGTTGGTAGAGTGCCACTCCACGGTCTCAGAGGCCTTGGGTTCAATCCCAGCGCCACAAAAATGGGAGAAGGACATGGCAGCCCATGCCCAAAACAATCTCAAATCCTGAAGCAATCAGCCATCAAAAACCCAAAGAAGGTCCTATGAGTCAGACACAATTTGACGGCACCTAACACATACAGCAGAAGGCATTGGGTGACATCCAAATCATCCACAGTCAAATCCATCTGCCCCTATGCATAGAGGCCACATCCTGTGGGTAAGGTGGCCTGGAGGGCTGAGAGGATGCTGAGGGGAATAGGTGCCAAAGAGGCCAATAATTCTATCAGGGGCTTGAGAGAATACAATGGGACCTGCGGGCCTGGAGCCAACAATGGGATTGGACTGAGCAATGGCAGCCATGCTATCTGTCATCCCTGCCAATTCCTGCTGCCTCTCTTCACTAAGCCCTGGGTCCTCCCTCTTTAGATCTTGCTTTGCTTTTGCTCTTTGGCTGGTGAAATTGGGCGCAGGGAAGCCTGGTTAAGGCAGTTGCCTCTGAGTAGCCTCTTTTGAGCAGCTGTCTCTGTTTTGGGCACTAAGATCTTAACCAGACCAAGCAGCTGGCCCGCATCCCATCTGAGGCTCTTTGGGCAGTGCAGGCAAGGGGCTCATCATGCAGACTTGGAGCCAGGCTGGTGAAGTCAACATCTCCAGTCCTCTCCTGCTAGGTGGAGTGGCCAGGCGAGCCCAGTCATGACCAGTTTCAAGGAGCCAGTGATGAGTCTGTATTTCTATAACCCAAGACAGTTCTATTTCCCTGCCCTCTCCTTCCCCTGCGGCAGGCTGTCAAGTTTCACACTGGGTTTGCAGCCTGGCTTCTACACTGACTTGCTCAGTGACCTTGAGAACAAAAAACCCCTTAATCTCTCTAGGTCTCAGTTTTCTCAAAGGGAACTAACACTACCTGTTGGAAGATTAAACAAGATAAAGTGTATTGAACGCCTAGCAGGGTTTCTGTCGTGGGGTGAACTTTCACTATACAATAGCTGTTACCATTCTTCACTTAACCAGAACATCTTGCCTTAGGTGAACACATCCAGGGGAACACATGGTGTGGTTGCTCACTTCCTTTGGAGCTTGGCTTACAACCTTCTTCTGCTCCCCTCACCCAGTACTGAGGAGTCGAACCCGAGGCTTCCTGCATGTTAGTGAACTGCTGTACCACTGAACGGTACCTCCAGTGCTTTTTAAAAAAATTATATTTTAAGACATGGCCTTGCTGAGTTTGACAGGCTGCCTCTGTCCTCCAACTTGCGGTCCTGCTGCCTCAGCCTCCCAAGTCGCTGGAATGACAGGAGTGTGCCACCTGCTACCTACCACTGTGCCCAGATACAGCCTGCTTTTTTCCCTAAAGTTTTCCATGATCATTTATAAGACACTGAATTTCACCCTTACTCTCGTTCTACACTGCTCCTGTCTGTCTTATTCTTCTCTATGTGTTTTTTTAGAGTAACTTATCCATCAGTCTGTCCACCTACCCACCCATCCATCCACTCTCCCATTCATCTTCATTCATTTTGCTCCCTAGCCATTCACCTGTCCATCACTCATCCAGCCATCTGTATCTTCTCTCTAGAATGGAAGCTGAAAGAAGAGAAGCCTTTTCCTCTACTGTATCCACAGCACTAGGGCAGTCCCCTCCTTAGTAGATACTCAATAAATATTGAATGGCACAACGCATGCTATTTATTATTCTTTAAATTCAGGATTTTTGATATAAGACTTAGTTCAGAATCATTAAATTCACACACGAACCTGAGCGCTACCTATAATAACTTCCGTCTGTTAATGTCTATATTCCTGGTTTTTTTTTTTTTTTTTTTTTTTTTTGCTCACTTGGTTGCTGGGATAGTTAATGAGCTCACTTTCAGGATCACGGCACTAAGGCACTGCCCCTTGCAGCTGTAAGAGGATTGCTTGTTTGGCAATTGCTCTTGAATGATGGGAATCTGAGGACATGCCCTCTTCTGAAGGTCAACTCTCTTCTAATGTCTGGTCACTGCAGTGATACAAATGTTCCAATGTGGGACAATGCTGATGGGCAATGTCAGATCTCTAAGAGGCTGCTGAGCCCTCTGCCACCAGAGTATCAGCCCTCTATTTCCCCCTTTCCTTAGGACTGCTGCTTTTACTCTCATTTCGGGTGTTGATCCTGAGGACTTTCTAGTAAAGTTTTTGCATATACATTTCTATCTCAATCTGCTTCCAGCTGATTACTACAGTGATTCCCGCCCCCCTTTTATCTATGGAAACTTCTTATTTTTTGCATATGCAAGTGCCCAGGTTTCATATTACCTAGAAGTGCCTCATATATTCTTTCAAAGGCTATGCTGCTTTGTTTCATCATTTGCTTCACGGGAGATGATCTTGCTCATCCCAGAAACAAACATTGTCTGATATGTGCCCAGCACTGTGAGAGACGTCCTAAACTGAGAAGTCAGATCTGTCTCTAGTTTCCCCATCACAATCAGCGTTTTGCTGGGACTACAAGGGTTATATGCCATTTCCTTCCCTGAGTTACCAAGAAACACCTATTAACTATGATGTGAATTAAAAAAAAAAAATTTCCATGCAGCAAAATTGTCCCTTGTGTACCAGTTTTTGGAAACCTTTCTTCAGAGCAGCTCAGAAGAGTGATGCTGTCTAAATATATACATATGTCACTGACTGAAAAATAAGCCCTCCTATGCATATTTCCTCTTCTCTTTTGTCAAATGTATCTTAGATATTTCTCCATAGCATCCATATTCCCTTATAAGGCTAAATAGTAAGGCTGCTCTGTGTTCATTCATCAGTTTATTTAATCATCTAACAAAAATCTGTCAAGTATTCCCAAAGTCAGAATGCCTTTCCAAGCAGGACCAATGATGTCTGTATCTTCAGAGACATGAGATTCTAGTGGGAAAATCAGAAAACAAAATCAGAATGCAAACAGAAGAATGAAATCTTTTCAGTGAGGAGGAGATGTTGTGACAGAATGTAGTGTAGACAGCAGTGTAGAGAAGAGGTTAAATAAAATTTTAAAAGCCAATTTAAAAAAAAAAACCTAGCTGCTCAAAGGAAGGCTCTTTTAGGAGGTAATGTTAACGCTGAGTAGAAAGAGATGGAATAAGTCAAACACAGGAAAATCACGGTGATGAGAATTCTAAGCAGATAGTAGGGCAGAGGCCCAGAATCTAACACTGTAGTAACTGTGGCCTTTTCAATGACCAGGTGAAAACCAGCATGTTATGGTCACAAGGAAGCCTGCCATGGTTTGAGCGTTTCATCCAAGCCTCACATGTTGTGGGCGTGGCCTTTAGTGTGGTGATGCTGGGGAGTGGGGTGGACCTTTAAGAGGAGGAGCCTAGTGGGAAATCCTTAAATCATTGATGAGATTCAGATAGTTTTCTCAAAAGTGAGTTGTTACAAGAGTAAGCCAGACCCCCGAACACCTCCATGGCTAACTGTTTTCTTCAGGTGTGAAGTCTCCTCCTCCACACACCATTGCCATCCACCATGAGATGATACAGAACATGGGGGCCATCACAAGAGCCTATACTATGCTGTTTGGATTATCAGCCTTCAAGACTTTGCACGAAAAAACTTCTTTTCTTTATAAAGTTATCCTGCCTTAGATATTTGATTATAGTCATATAAAATGGAGGAATATAGAGGATAAATCTATTTATTAACAGGGCTGTTTTAAACTACCTCCTAGCCTCTGACAGAAGTGTCTCATGAAATTTATTCTCTTTAAGAAATAAAATATGAAATTTATTCAAAATTCATCATTCAATGAAAATATTTATTAAGCCTTTACTATGAACAAGGGTTAAAAGAGTAAACAAAGCTGTATAACATCTGCCCTCGTTCAGCTTATGGCCAATGAAAGAGACAAAAATTATTTTGAAAACATAATTGAATCAGCAAAAATAGAGCTCTGACAGCCAAATGTTTATCTGAGTCTTACATTCACAGTTGGTAGGGCCAGTGTCTGTAAATTCTCTTTGCGCTATGACAGAAAATAGTCATGTTTTCAGGAGAAAATGAACAATGTCATCTGCAGGAGCTCATTTGTATTTGAATTTATTTTAATCACGTGCTTAATTCCCATTAATCACCCTTACATTTAATTTATTAAATGTCATCTCTGGAAGTTTCCATTTATATCATGTTGCTGTTAGGTGTCATGAAGTCAAGTCAGTGTCTGACTCACGTGACCCTACAAACAACAGGAGAAGCACTATTGTCAGTGCGTCTCTGCTGTTCATAGGGTTTTCAATGGCGGATTGATTTTTGGGAGTGGGCTGCCGAGTCCTTCTCCCAAACCTACAGCACCTGGTCTTCACAGGTGGTCTCCCATCCAAGGACTAACCAGGCCCGACCCTGCTTAGCTTCCGAGATTGGATGCCACAGTGCTATGGCTACAGGCAATTCATATCATAGTTTTACTCTAAATAAAGAGTTTTTTATTTTCTTATTTCTTGGAGTCTATCCTAAAAAAAAATGGCTTCTCTGAGGTTGCCCATGACGTGTTGCTATTCAGAAATTCTCACTTAGCATAGTCCGTTCCTCAGTTATCTTTCCAGTGCATAAGGTCTTCTTTCAATTCCTGTTCTAATATATGCTCCTGAGTGCATTACAACTTTTGAGCTTTTTGATTGATGAAGTTTTGACCATGTATCTCTCTCCCATCTTCCTCCAATTCCATTGTATTTTGGGGTCCTCCTTCCTTGGAACATCATCACATTTCATGGCCCCGGTAGACAGCTGTTGTTGTTAGATGCCATTAAGTTGTGTCTGACTCATAGGGACCCTCATAGGGTTTTCAATGGCTGATTGTTTAGGGATTGCCTTGGGAGTGGATTGCCATGTCCTTCTCCCATTTTTGTAGTGCTAGGAATGGAACCCAGGACCTCAGAGACTGCAGAACATCACTCTACCAACTGAGCTAAATCCTAGCCTGTTCCAGGAGACAGAGCAAAGCTAATTCAGATGTGACAGCAGGTAGGATGGAAAGAGTGGGGCTTGAGAGTCAGGGTGTTCTGAGCTTAACCTCTCCTGTGTTAACTAGACAGGTGGCCTTGGGCAAAGAACAAATGTTATCTGAGGCTTCCTTTTCTCATTTGTGAAATAGGCCTCAGTGCCACAAGCAGGTTGAGGCGAATGAGGCACTGAAGTCAGGTGCAAAATGTAAAGGGATCCCGTATACCTTGTCAAGATAAATGACATTCAAATGCAGCATTTAATAAAATTCAAAATGAATACACAAAATCCCTGATGAGCAAAATATAAAAGCTGTAAGTACATATAAGATCTGACAGGACTAGAATTAGTGTGAAGCAAGGGAGTGGAAGGTGTCGAAATGCAGGGCACCCCCATAACTTTTGCCCTGGAAAGGGTGCCTCACACACCTTCCCCTAGCTCCTGCCCTTGTGTGCCTAACAGCACCCCAGGATAGTGCTATTGTGAAAATGCATTTTGATAATCCAGATAAAGAGTCTTGCACAGTAACTCGCACCCACACGAGGTATTTCTCCCCTCCCCTTCCCATCTTCACCCTCCTCATCTGCCTATAGGCTTCCCTTAGATGATGTAAGACGAGGAAAGATCAAAGCAAGCGCTTGACTCACTGAGTGCTTACCCAGGCTGTGTACAACTCCTCAGCTCTCCTAAACCCTCGAACAGTGGTCTAGCCAACTGACAGATGCTTCTAAGTGCTTTTCTTTCATATGGATCTTTCCCTTTCAATGCAATGTTGGCAGCACATTTATTTACTCTCTGCAACAAAACTGCTACAGCCTTCGGCTGGGGCGCTCTCTGGCTCCATGAAACTTCTCCAGACATTGTCTAGAGCTATGACTTGAAACGCTTCCCATCAGCCTCCCTCCCTTGCACAACTGAGGCCTTGTGCACACTCATCACCCCGCATTCTGTGCCAAGTTCTTGCTTTATGTGCGCAATTTCAGATCCATTGGGTGCTTGGGCAAGGGGCCTAATATGAAATCCTAAGTATCTTTTTGGCTTCAGTTTTCTCCTCCATTCTGTTGCCAGCTACTCCTCCCACTTAGTGTTCTCTGTCTTCACTTGTGCCGAAGACAAGCGTTTTCTAAGTTTCCAAAAGTGGACTCAGGCTCCCTCATGATTGCACGGAGGCTCTAAAAGATCAGAGTCCTTCTCACAGCCTCTCTCTTGTTGAAGTGAGTTACTTTGATCTGGAGGCCCAGTGGGTTGACCAGATGTTCTGATGGACAAGGTGGGAACACCAGGCCAACAGGACAGCATTCTGAGGAAGGATGCTTCTAAAGGGCAGTGTTGATAATGGAACTGAGTATTGCAGAGGAGAGATACAAACCTATGCCTTTTTTCTGATGGGAAAGCTAAAAGTTATAACGAAGAGAGATGTTCAAATAAAATCAATGAGAGTATAGCCCATGGTGGCATACAATTCTCATTACATACTAAAATTCTTACTTTTTTTCTTCTTTAGTTCATACTGTCCTGTAAAATATGTAAGGTGGTGGATATGTAAACAAAACTAACTTAATAGTTGCATAATGGATACAGAAAATGATGTATTACTCTGTCCCCCACTAACATTTATAAACAAAAATAAATAAAAATAATTGAAAGAAGACTCTATGCTCTGTATGGACAGCTGAGGAACCTCTTGTGCCAAATGAGAACTCCAGAATACCATGTGGTTATTGGCATTTGGAGAGAAGCTGATTTTCTGACACAGATTCAGGGAAATAGGGAAGAACACTTTATATAGCATGCTGCTGTGGTATGAATGGGACCTTCCAGTTGTTGCTGTTGTCAGGTACCGTTGAGTCGATGTCTGACTCATAGTGACCCTGTGTACAATAGGCGAAACACTATTGTCATCCTTCTCTGCTATTCATAGGGTTTTCAATAGCTGACTGTTTTTTGGGAGTGGGTTGTCGGGTCCTTCTCCCAAGCCTACAGCACCTGGTATTCCCAGGCAGTCTCCCATCCAAATGCTAACCAGGTCCAACCTGGCTTAGCTTCTCAGATCTGATAGGATCAGATGCCACAGTGGTACTGCTACAGGCAGATCTTCCAGAGACAACATCTAATACATGATGTGTAAAGATGGTTAATGGGACCTAAGAATGTAGTTAAAGTTGATTCAAAGACCAATGAGCTGCTGCAGATGACATTTATTTGTTTTTCAGTACTTGATTCCCCTTCTGTATACCAAGGAATGGCTTCTGATTCATGTATCCAAATTAAGGATGTGTAAAATTGGGCTAGTCTGCAGCCATGGCACCCTGGCATCTAATCCCGCCTGATCACAGAAGCTAAGCAGGGTTGCCCTGCCTAGTCCTTGAATGGGAGACCACTTGGGAATACCACATGCTACAGACTAGGGAGAAGGTCCTGGAAACCCACCCTGGAAACAATCTGCCATTGAAAACCCTATTAATAGCAGAAAAGCACTGACATAGTGCTGGGCATGGCACAGTGTCAGGAAGTGTTTAGTTCTGTTGTGCATAGGGTCACTATGAGTTGGACCCAATTGGACAGCACCTAATGATGATAACCACAACCAAACTGGGCTATCAGGGGTTCCCCAGAGCCCTAGATGCATGGTCTTCTACCTAGAACAGAGAGACAGAGAGACAAAATCATAAACTTTGGAGTAAGTCCTACCTGATCTCAAGCCTATCTTATTACCTGGGTAACTTTAGGCAAGCCTCTTCAAACTGCTGAGCTCCAGTGTTTGAATGTCCATATCTACTCCACTACTCAAGTTCTATTGAATAAACTCCATGCTTGAGTTCTGTTTTTAACCTTAAAGCCTGGAAATTCATTGGTAAACCGAAAACATCTGAACTGAGAACCTGTAATGAGATAGACACAGCTCCTGCCCTCAAGCTATTCAAACACCAATAGGGAAGACAGAGAAGTACATTAAAATTGGGAGAGATAATTGTGAGTGAAGGAATATACAAATTCCTGCACGGGCTCAAGAATGTAGTCTAAGAGCTGGGTGGAATAAGAGTATCCTTCCCAGGGAAGGTCCCACAGGAACTGGAGTAGAGATTTGTGATTATCACAATAGAACTAAAGTTTAAGGACAAAAGTATGGATTCAAATGCATTTTCTTTCCTCCAATTACCACCCGTGGGCCATAAACTACTGGGATCTGCAACTCATTGGCAGCTTTCCATCTTCATCCTTGACTAGTCCTTTGTGGCATTGTTTGATTATTAGTTTGGTTTTACTCATCAGTAGTTTTCTTTCTTCCTTGAAGGAAAACTTGGAAAGTGTCACACACCTCACACAGTGTTCAGGGAGCAAAGCAAGTTGAGCCATGGGGTTCCAAGCAATGGATCTAAAAGACAGTCCCAAAATATCCAGTTCAGGAACACAAATGAGCCTTGTGTTAGTCAGGCTTTTCATCATGGTGACAAACACTTGAGAGCAATATTTCAAAGGAGGAAGCATTTATCTTGGCTCATGGTTTCAGAGGTTGAAACCTCAGCCCATGGTTGGCTGGCTCCATTGCAGTGGATCTGTAGTGAGGCAGAACATCATGTTGGCAAGAACCAGTGGGGCAAAATTGCTCACATCATGGCACCCAGGAAACAGAGAGAGAGAGAGAGAGAAAGCAAGAAATAGAGAGAGGGGGAGAATATGAATATGACTCGTGTGATTGCTCCTTCTTCCCCTTTTTGTCCCATCTAGACCCCCAGCCTATTGGATGTTGCCATCCACATTCAGGGTGGGTCTTCCCCTCTTCATTAATCACTCTGGAAACACCCTTGTGGAAATGCCCAGAAGTGAGCTTTACTAATTTCCTGTTGTTGTTGTTGTTGTTGTTAGGTGCCGTCTAGTCGGTATCCGACTCATAGCGACCCTCATAGGGTTTTCAATGGCTGATTGTTTCAGGATTGCCTTAGGAGTGGATTGCCAGGCATAGGTATCTCTTAATCCAATCAAGTTGACAGTCAAGATTAACCATCACAAGTCCTTTGCTGGGAACATTGCCTGTACGAGTAGCTGTTCAAAGTCATATAGCTTGGGGATAAGTGATCTGGGCTGGAATTGAGTTATTTATGTCCCACAGATCACTTCTGTAACCACAGTGCTGTGGAAATAAAAATAATGACATACTTTCCTTGTTAGTGATTCTCAACCCTGGCAGACAATAGAATTACTTGGGGATAGGGTTAGGGGGTCATGTTTTGAAAATACTGACTGATGCTCTGTTGCAATGTATTGGTTCACATGACTATATTTCCACTGGATTAGAGGCTTCCTGAGGCCAAGGATGTGGACTGTATCATTAGTGGCCATCATAGGTATTTGTTACTTAATAGTCATTTATACCACAAAGAATGATCTATGTGCATGATAGCTGTCTGGGAGTTTATCTTACAAATGCTTATTTGTGGATTTTACCTTAGACCTACTGTATTAGTCAGGGTTTCTCCACAGGTTTATATATAAGTAGAGATTTATTATGAAGAATTAGCTCATATAATTATGGAAGGTGAGAAGCCACGCAAAATTAACCATCATGCCTGCTGATTTAGAAATTCCAGGGGTTGGAGGACCTGAAGCCTTCATTTCAATAGCTTTCCTAAGTCTTTCTTATGCTTGATGAAGAGAACAATTTTGCATGGTCTCAATGATGGAGGGTGGGAGGCAGCCAATGAGATTGTGCCCTTCTTGGGAGTCCTTGGATGGAACCTTGGATGGAATATAGAACACAGAAGGAGTAAGAAAGGATTCTGCATCCAGACTTGGTGTACCAATGAGCCAGGAGAGAATGCAGGAAGGCTTGAAGGCTGAATTGAACCAGTCATCTTAATACATGTCCATCAGTATATGCCAGTGTGAAGATCAGTACATAGCTAGCAAATTTTGGTGACATTGAGACTTTAGTAGGGTCATAAAACAGCCCTTGGGATTCAGTCTCCTTTATCTTTCCTTCATACCTTGCACTTTATCTGATTCAACAATAGTCCTCCCCCCATTAGTATTTATGAATGAACATACCTACAGTGGGGTAGTGACATTAAAGCCCCTTTGAGCAGCTTCAGCATAAGTACTTTGGGGATGTGGTAGGATGGAACAAAACCACCATTCCAGAGAAAACCACCTAAAAAGTGTGTGTGTGTGTGTGTGTGTGTGTGTGTGTGTGTGTGTGTGGCTGTATTCATATTCATTTTCAAAGATATGACCATCAAAGTCTTACTTATCTCCTCACTCTGACATGCTTGTTCCCAAGGCATTCTGGGACAAGTGTAATGACTTTGACAGGAAACCAAGGACTCAGTTATGTGGAAATACTAAGGGTTTAGTTAATTTCTCAAGTGTCACGGACTGGGTTTGAATCTCAGTGCAGCCATGATCTCTGAAACTTTGAACAATTATGAGAATGATAACAATAACATCAGCCCCAAAGGATTATAAGATCAAATGAGAAAGTCTATCCATGTAAAGGACTGGTCTGGTCCATTGCAAATGCTGGTTAAGGGTTAGGTTCACAGCTCTTCAGAATTTTTCAGTTATTCTGAGTCAGTCCCAGGAAGCCTTTATAATAAGCCTATCTGGTCATATCCTTCTTCTCTTATAAATGCTCAGAGCCTCTCTACATTAGTTAGGAAAGAGTAGGTTATAAAGCATGAAAATTCTGGTAGCTTAACCTGAACAGAAGTTTATTTGTTGCTCACTAAAAGTCCATTGTGGGTCCACAAACTATCTAGGACAACTTTCCTCCATATATTTCCTTAGTATTTGTGGTTTTTGCCTTCTTTTTTTATTAGAAATTTTTAATGTACAACATAATGTGATTCATTTTGACATGCTTTTCATTGTGACATTTTCATATATGCATTTTGATAAACATTATTCATATAGGTTACCCCTTACCCTCCCCTATGCTTCCCCACCTCCCACCCTTCCCATCTAAGTTTCCCATCCAAGTCTTCTCTATCTTTTACTTAGTAGTATTTTTCTATATGTCCTTGGGTTCCAGTTCTGTTTAAGATAGAAACTTTTCCTGTAGTGGTCTTTGTTTTTATCTTGTTAGAACAATTACATGTGATTTCTAGTCCATTTATATTGACATCATTCTTATCTCCCCCCTCCTTCTATTACGATTGGACCTTTGAATAGGATTTTTCCTTCTTGTAATTTTGAATTGGCTCCCTCATATGAGTGAGAACATGTGTTGTTTCTCTTTCTGAGCTCGTGTTTGTTCACTCAAAATAATTTTCTCTAATTCCATCCATTTTGCTGCGA
>VMDO01008917.1:0-80490 GCA_007922755.1 Pedetes capensis
CTCTTTAGAGTATTGAAAAGCAAAGATGTCACATTGAAGACGAAGGTGCGTCTGACTCATGCCATGGTATTTTCAGTGGCATCATATGGTTGTGAAAGCTGGACATTGAACAAGAGAGACAGAAAAAGAATTGATGCTTTTGAATTGTGGTGCTGGAGACATCTATTGAATATACCATGAACTGCCAAAAGAACCAACATATCTGTCCTAGAAGAAGTACAACCAGAGTGCTCCTTGGAAACAAGAATGGCCAGACTGCGTCTTACATATTTCAGACATGTAGTCAGGAGAGAACAATCCCTGGAGAAGGACATCATGTTTGGAAGAGTGGCAGGTCAACGCAAAAGAGGAAAACCCTCCACCAGATGGATTGACACAGTGTCTGCAACAATGGGCTTAAATATAAATAAGATGGTTTGCTGGCACAGAATCGGCAAGTGTTTCTGCTGTACATAGGGTCGCTATGAGTCAGACTCGACTCGACGGCACCTAACAACAACAACAACAACATCCTTGCCAAAACTGATTATGACTTGTCTTTTCAACTTTTATTCTACTGGGTCTATGGGGGGATCTTGTACTTTTAATCTGTATATTCTTAATCACTAATTACGTTGAGTGTCGTTTCATATGCTTATTTTCCATCATATATCTTCTTTAATGCCTGCAGCTATAGCCCTGTGATATCTGATCCCGTCAGATCTCGGAAGCTAAGCAGAGTCAGGCCTGGTTAGCACCTGGATGAGAGACTGCCTGGGAACACCAGAAGCTGTAGGCTGGGAGAAGGACCTGGCAACCCCCTCCCAAAAATCAATCTGCCATTGAAAACCCTATGAACAGCAGAGAAGCACTGACAATAGTGTTTCCCCTGTTGTACAGAGGGTCGCTATGAGTCTGATACCGACTCGACGGCACCTAACAACAACAACAACATCTTCTTTAATAAAGTATTTAGTCAGTTGGGTCAGTGGTGCACACCTGTAATCCCAGCAACTTGGAAGGCAGAGGCAGGAAAATTGCAGGTTCAAGGCCAGAGGCAGCCTGCATAACTAAAGGACACTCTGTCTCAAGATAAACAATTTAAAAATGGAGTCTCAAAGGTGTCTGCTTAGAACAGAGAAAACTAGAGAACAGCTTTAACTAGTGGAGAGTGGACTATGCTATGACACTGCACCAAAAATAGAAAATTTAATAAGTGCAAAGAACTAGAATCTGCAGGGACCACTTCAGAGTCACCGCCCTGCCCCCAGCAAGCAACAGCGAGTGTGGGCGAACCTCCATCCACTCCACTGGGGCACGGAGCCTGGCATGCATCAAAAAAACCTGAAACAATACCAACAACCACCAGGAGCTAACTCGAAGAGCAGACTTCCCCAGCGGCAGCCAGCAGCACCCCTGTGAGCTCTCAGCAGGAGGCACCACCGGGAACAAGACTGTAAGTCCAGCAGGGCCTGTCCCCACAGGGAAACACGGACGCTCGTGCAGGTAATCGGGATCCCCAAGAGGCAGAACAGGCCAACAAGAAACTGAGGCTCATCTCCACACACGCACTGCAGGACAACCTGTGCGGGGGTAGGCATGCTGAAAAAGCACAGAAAGACAAAGGGACGGCATTGTCCCCTCCTCTAACACCCTGGGGCAAGTGGGCAGCTGTGGACCTGGGCACTGCCCTTGCAGTTGGACAATCTCTGAGGAGAGGGTAGAGACTGTGGGTGCTGCCACCCTGAGAAGCTCTGGGTGCACAAAGGGAGGGCGCCAGTTCGCTCCCAGTTAATTAAGCTGCAGAGAGCTCTGAGAAACGGGAGCCACTGAGCACATTCCAGCAACGTGGAACCTGAGGGAGGCGCCTCTTCTGCTAAGGCGCTGTGCAGAAGGTCCCAAGCGAGCCTGAGGAACTGTCTGTGCCTGTGCTGGGGAGCAGAACCCAAACGCCCCCAGCAGGGAACCCCGGACACCTCCAGCCCCCTCTAGGCTGTAAGTACCCAGGAGAGCACTAGTGTGCCACTGTGGGCAGCATGCAACGCAGCCAGGAGTGGACACCCAGGGCGAGACTGCTGGGGACTGGATGGGGACCTTGACCACTCCGGGGGTCAAGGACCAGACCCAACCAGATCGCCTCACGAACAGTCGAGGGATTTGGAGGGGCACAGGCCCACTCTGAGGACTGAGTTTCAACAGGTAGCAAAGGCTGGGACGGCTCACTGGCAACACCTGGACAGCAGAAGGAAGTCATAAGAAATTGAGTGACTCTCACGTAGTCTGAATTAATCAGTACGAGTTGAGCTGTTGTCAAATTAGTATTTTTTTTTTCCTTTTCTATTGTATTTTGGAGAAGGACCTGGCAACCCACTCCCAAAAATCAATCTGCCATTGAAAACCCTATGCACAGCAGAGAAGCACTGACAATAGTGTTTCCCCTGTTGTACAGAGGATCACCATGAGTCGGATACCGACTCGACGGCACCTAACAATAACAACAATTGTATTTTACTTTTTGTGAGTGTGTGTGTTTCTGTGTTTGTGGGAAAGGGTCCTTTCTCTTTTAATATTTTCATGCCTATGCTGAATCGTGCCTGTGGCAGTAGCCCTGTGGCATCAGATTCCATCAGATCTCGGAAGCTAAGCAGGGTCGGGCCTGGTTAATACTAGGATGGGAGACCACCTGGAAACACCAGGTGCTGTAGTCTTGGGAGACAGACCTGGCAACCCACTCCCAAAAACAATCCACCATTGAAAACCCTATGAACAGCAGAGAAGCACTGACAATAGTGTTTCACCTGTTGTACACAGGGGTCGCTATGAGTCGGATACCCACTCGATGGCACCTCACAACAACAACAATGCTGAATTGGGTAATTCCTTTAATCTCTGTTTTCCCCCACATCACTTTATCCCTTCCTCTACTTCTGTAGACTTCAAATTTCACCACCAACCTTGCTAAACATAATTTCCAACCATAAATTGGCTTAGGTTACCCTAGTCAATCAGTATCTCCCAAACGTATTCATCAAAACTAAAACAGGATCTCTCCCACCCTTGCATTTGCTAGGCCTCTTGGAAAGTTGGCAAAGCCATATATATACATATATTACTTATAAGGAAAGGAAATTGCTTAAAGAACACCAAGCCTCAAGCAAGAATAATCAAAAATGTGACGGCAAGAGTGGACAAAAGTATTGTTCTATCAACAGAAAGCTTGCTACCCTCTGAGTCAAACCAGAGTCCAAGATGCCAAAAGAAGGCACTGTACCAAAGGCATCCCCAGGTATAGAGGGCAGTAATATCCAGACCAAGCAATGGTAAAGACTCAACCTAAAACCACATAAAAAATGAAAAACTAGGTTGGGGAGTATGCCCCTGTTGACCAAAACTTACCAACAGATGATTTTAAAGAAACCCAGATTTTAGGAATGCCAGAAAAAGAATTTAGAAGTCTGCTTACAAATACATTGAAAGACCTCAGACACAACAACCAAACACATGAGAACAATGTAAACAATGGACCAAAAAAGTATCTAACATAGAAGAAAAATTCAGCAAAGAAATTGCAATCCTGACAAAGAATCAAACAGACATGCTGAAATTACAAGACACAGTAAGCCAATTTAAAATAGCAATAGTTTCTTTGGTATGCAGATTGGATGAAGCCAAAAACAGGATTTCTGATGCTGAAGAGAAAGTTGAAGATCTTACTTATTCAGATGCCAAGAAAGACAGAATGATGAGGCAATACGATCAATACTTCCAAGAGGCCTTTGATAAAATGAAAAGATACAACCTACAAATACACAGGGCTCAGGAAGGAGCTGAAACTGACACTAGGAGAATAGGAAATCTTTTCAATGAAATATTAGCTGAAAACTTCCCAAACCTAAGGGAAGAAACAGATACCAACTATGAAAGCATCCAGATAAGTAGAGTAGACCAGAACAGATTCTATCCACCACACATTATAACTGGAATGCTAAATCTAGAGAGCAAAAGAAGCTATTTTAAAGGCTGCCAACTCACTTACAAAAGCAAGCCCATCAGAATAACAGCTGACTTCTCAACAACTCTAAAGGCAAGGAAAACATAGTGAGACATTATTTAAGTCCTGAAAAAAATTACCTGCCAATCAAGATTACCCACCAAAACTCTCTCTTAAAGTAGATGGCAAGTTCAAGACACTCCATGATACTGACAAATTTAAGCGATTTGTGACCACCAAGCCCAAATGCAAGACCAAAGAAATGAATAAAAGACATGAGGGGAATTCACGATCACAACAAGCCATATATAAACCAAAGAAAAGACACAAACATCAAAATGCTGTAGAATATAATAAGCCCTTCTCAATAATTACTTGAAATGTAAATGGTCTCAACTCACCATTCAAAAGGCATTGATTTGTCAGCTGTATTCAAAAAAAAAAAAACTCTCAATTTTTGGGATTCAAGAGACTCATCTCATCCACAAAGACCATAAAATTCTGAAAATTAAGTGCTGGAAAACAATATACCAAGTATGTGGTAATCAATAAAAAGCAGGGATAGCTATATTAATTTCTGACAACTTAGACTTCAATCCCAAATTAATCAGAAGAAATCACTACATATTACTAAAAGAAACAGTCAACCAGGAACTCATAATGTTACTAAATATATATTTACCAAATATAGGCGCACCTAACTTAATAAAATAAACTTTATTGGTGATAAAGAAACACATTGGTCCAGACACAATAATTATGGGAGATTTCAATACATCGCTATCTTCAGGAGACAGGTCATCAAAGGAAATAATTAGCAGAGAAACAATGGACTTAAACAGCATCATAGACCAAGTGGATCTAACAGATTTTCACAGAATATGCCATCCATCAGATATGGAATACACATTCTTCTCAGCACCACATGGAACTTTTTCTGAAAGAGACAGCATTTTAGTCCACAAAATGGTCTCATCGAATACAAAAAAAAAAAAGAAATCATCCCCTGTATCCTATCAGATCACAATGGAATAAAACTAGAACTCAAAAGAAAAGTCCAGAAATATTACAAATACATGGAGACTAAATAACACACTTCTGAATGATCAATGGGTCATCAAAGAAATCAGAAAGGAAATTAAAGAGTCCTTGCAATCAAATGAGGATGAAAACACAACCTAACAAGATATATTGTTGTTGTTGTTGCTGTTGTTATTGTTGCTATTGTTGTTAGGTGCTGTTCTGTCAGTATCTAACTCATAACGACCCTATGTACAACAGTATTGCTAGTGCTTCCCTGCTATTCGTAGAGTTTTGAAGGGCAGATTGTTTTTTAGGAGTAGGTTGTTGGCTTCTTCTCCCAAGCCTACTGGACCTGGTGCTCCCAGGTGGTCTCCCATTCAAGTACTAACCAGGCTCTACCCTGCTTAGCTTCCTTCTGAGATCTGATGGGATTAGATGCCACAGTGGTACAGCTACAGGCCACCAAAATATGTGGGATACAGTAAAGACTGCTAAAAGGGAAGTTCATAGGCATGAGTGCCTTCATCAGGAATGGAATAGCTGGGTTGTATGGCAGTAATGGCAGTTCTAAGTTTTCTAAGGTACTTCCATATTGATTTTCAAACTATACTACAGGGCCATAGTGGCAAACATAACTTGGTACTAGCACAAAAACAATCATGAAGATCAATGGAACAGAATTGAAGACCCAGAGATACACCCATGCAACTACAGCCACCTAATCTTTGACAAAGGGGCTAAGAATATCCAAGGGAGAAAAGATAGCCTCTTCAATAAATGGTGCTAGAAAATTGGATATCCATTTGCAGAAGAATGAAAACAGACCCATATTTCTCAATTTGTACAAGAGTCAACACAAAATGGATCAACATAAAAACAGAAACCTTAAAATTACCAGAAGAAAAGATAAGGAACACACTCTACCACATAGGCATTGGCAAGCATTTCCTTAACAAGACTCCAGTTACCCAGGAAATTGCACCAATAATTGACAAATGGGACTACATAAACTAAAAAGCTTCTGTACAGCAATGGAAATAATTAACTGAGTTAAGGGATACCCCACAGAATGGGAGAAAATCCCTGCATTCTACACATCTGACAGAGGACTAGTTTCTAGAATATACAAAGAACTTAAGAAGCCAAACACCAAAATAACAACCCAATAAATAAGTGGGCAATTGAACTGAACAGACAGTTGTCAAATGAAAAAATACAAATGGCCAATAAACATATGAAAAAATGTTCAATATTCCTAGCCATTAGGGAAATGCAAATCAAACCAACACTGAGATTCCACCTCACTCCAATAAGAATGGCCAAGTTTAACAAATAACAAATGCTGGCAAGGATGCAGAGAAAAGGGAACACTTTTACACTGCTAGTGGGACTTTAAATTAGTTCAACCACTTTGAAAATCAATATGGAAGTACCTTAGAAAACTTAGAACTGCCATTACTGCCATACAACCCAGCTATTCCATTCCTGAGAATACACCCAAAGGAAGATAAGTCATCATACCACATGGACACCTGTACTTCCATGTTTAATGCAGCACTATTCACAATCACAAATGTATGGAATCAACCAAGATGTCCATCAACAGAAGAGTGGATGGAAAAATTTTGAGATATATACACAATGGGTGTGCAGCTGTACCACTGTGGCATCCAATCCCATCGGATCTCAGAAGCTAAGCAGGGTCGAGCCCAGTTAGTCCTTGGATGGGAGACCACCTGGGAATAGCAGGTGTTGTAGGCTTAGAAGAAAAACCCAGCAACCATTTCCTAAAAAAACAGTCAGCCAATGAAAACCCTATGAACAGCACAGAAGCACAACAGTGTTTCATCTGTTGTACATAGGGTCACTATCAGTCGGCCATTGACTTGATGGCACCTTACAACAACATACACAATGGAATATTACTCAGCAATAAAGAAGAATGAAATCATGCCATTTGCAGCAAAATGGATGGAACTGGAGAACATCATTTCAAGCAGATTAACCCAGACTCAAAAAGAGAAATACCATATATTCTTACTCATATGTGGGAGCTAAATCTAAATTAAAGGAAGAAAATATACATGTACATATTTAGGTATATAAAAATGAACAATGATACCTATCTAAGAATGGAAAATAAGCCGGGCGCAGTGGCACATGCCTGTAATCCCAGTGACTTGGGAGGCGGAGGCTGGAGGATCGCAAGTTTGAGACCAGAGGCAGTCTGAATAACTTAGACCATGTCTCAAAAAAGTAAAAAAAAAAAAAAAAAAAAAGTGAGCTGGGGGTACAGCTCAGTGGTCCAGCACTTGCAGAGCATGCAAGTGTGAGGCCCTGGTTTCAACCCCCAGTACCAAAAAAAAAAAAAAAAAAAGGAAAATACAAGTAGATCAGAAAGAAGGGGGAGGGGATCGGCGAGTGGGTGTGGTGGATGGGAAGGGGAGTGTGAGGGGAAATAATGTGGAGGGCTAAATAGGGAGAGAAAAATCTCAAAATATAAGATACAACTATATGAATGAATGAAAAAATAGAGAGAGGGGGAAAAAGCAATGAGAATATAACCCATAATAGCATATTATTTTCATTACATATTAATTTAAATCCCTACTTTGTCTTTAGTTTATATTCTTATTTAAAATAGCTAATGAACGTGTAAGCAAGAGTGATTTAATCGACGCAAAATGGGTACAGTAAATGACTTATTACTCTGTACCCTACCAACATTGATAAAATAAATGCAAAACTAATAAAAAATGGGCTAGGCTGAGGGTACAACTCAGTGGTAGAACATTTGCAAAGCAGATATGAGGTCCTTGGTTCAACCCCCAAGTACCACAAAAAATAATAATAAATTTTTTTAAATATTTATTCAAATCTTTAATGCACTTTTAATTATTACTGAGTCATGATATCTTATATTCTGGATAAAAGTCCTTGGTCAGATAAATGTTTTGCAAATATTTTCTCTTCATCTATGCCCTACCTTTTGATTTTTGTAAGTGGGTCTATGAAGAGCAAAAGTTTTATGATTTTAAAGAAATCAAATTTATTCACATTTTTCCTTCTTGTTTCAATTTCTTTCATTACATTTAAGAAATATATTCCACAGCTAAAATCACTAAAATTTTCTCCTACAGTTTCTTCTAGAAAGTTGATGCTTTTTATACAAACATTTAGATCTATGATTCATTTCAAGGTAGTTTTTATATGTTGTATGTAGTAAAGGTCAAAGTTCACTTATTTTCATTGGCTGTTCATTAGTACAGAATATTTGGTGAAAAGAGATGCTTTCCCGATTGAATTACCTTAGCACATTTGAGGAAAAGCAATTAATCCTATATGTATGGGTCTATTTCTGGATCCTCCAATCTGTGTGTCTACCTCAGTGCTAATACCACACCATCTTGATTGTAGGAGCTTTAACCTAAGTCATGAAATCGGGTCGTGGTATGTTCTCCAACTTTGTTCTTCATTTTCACTCTTATAGGTTACTTTACACTTCCTCACGTATCTTAACATCCACTTGTTAATTTCTAAAAAGAAGACTGCTAATATTTGGTGGGGACTGCATTAAATCTATAGATAAATTTGAATAGAACTTGCAACTTAACAATACTGAGTCTTTCAACAGATGAACATGATATTTCTGACCATTTACTGAGTTCTTATCTAATTTCTCAGTAATATTTTACCTTTACTGTACATGACTTACATGTTTTCATCAAGTTTTCCCCTAAGTATGTCATATTTTTGATCCCACTGTAAATGGTACTTTTAGAAATGTTTTTGATTTCCAATTTTTCATACAAATGTTTTTGTACATCAGCCTCCATCCTGCAGCCTTGATGAACTCACTTATTAGTTCTAGCAGTTTTTTCTAAAAAAAGATTCTTTAGGACTTTCTACACAGAAAATCATATAGTCAGAGGATAAACATAGTTTTACTTCTTTCTTTACAGTCTGGGTGCTTCTTTCCCTATTGCCTTTTTGGTAATAGCTACAATCTCCAGTACCATGTTGAATAAAAGGGATGAGAAGTTGGGTGTGGTGTTGCATATCTATAATGCCACCACTCAGGACCACAGAGGCAGGAGGATGAACAGTTTTAGGTCAGCCTGGGCTACATAGTGAGGAAAAAAAAAGAAAAAAAAAAAGAAAAAAAGAAGAGAGAGAAAGGATGGAAGGGAGGAAGGAAGGAAGGAAACTAGGTAGGTAGGTAGAGAGAAGAAGGAAGAGAGGGAGGGAAGGGAAAGGAAGAAGGAAGGAAAGAAGGAAAAGTGGTAAAAGGGAAAGGGAAAAGGGGGGAGGGAAGGGATGGGGAGATGAAAAGGGACATTCTTACCTCATTCTCAATATTGGAGGAATGAGGTCTGTCACTATTAAGAATGATGATAGTTCCAACAACATGTTCTCCGTGTTCTCAGGTTAAAGAATTGACTTCTAGTCCTAATTAGCTGTGAGTCTTTATCATGAACAGTTGTGGAATTTTGTCAAATGCATTTTCTGCATCTACTGAAATGATGTGTAACTGAAATACAGTATTAAACATAGTCTATTAAGAAGATGAATTATAAAGATTGCTTTTCAAATATTAAGCCAACCTTGCATTCCAGGGACAAGCCCCATTTGTTCATGTTGTGTTATCCTGTTCATATGTTCCTGGGTTTATTTGCTAGTATTTTATTGAATATCTTTTCACCTATGTTTCTGAAAAATATTTGTCTGTAGCTTTCTTTTCTTAGGTCTTTTCCTGCTTTTGGTTTTATAGCAATGCTGGCCTCACAGAGTGAATCAGAAAAGGTTTCTTCCTCACATTTTCCTTCAGCATTTGTGTAAAACAAGGGCTATTTCTCCTTAAATGTATCTAGGCATCCATATTTTCTCAATAACACATTTAAAAAGAAAATAAAATTTAATAGGGCCAAGTAAAAGTAGACATTTTTACACCAAAACATGCTCTTTCTCCCTACTCTCCTTTTTGATTAATGACATCATACCCATTTTGCTTAAACACAAATCATAAGAGTTGTCCCTGATTCTTCTTTCCTTCTCCCTATTCCTCAAATCTATCTACAATTCTTTGTTTTTGTTTATTTGCTTGCTTGCTTGTTTTTTTGTCATAGAGTCTCACTTTATAGTTCAGGATGGCTAGAACTGACTGTATAGATCAGGCTGGTCTTAAACTTTCACTAACCCTCCTGCCTCAGCCTCCTAAGTACTAGGATTATAAGCATGTACCACTATGAGCAGCTATCTTCAATTCTTATCAGCCGTACTCTCAGAATATATCCCTACTCTCCATCTTCATGGTCATGACCCAATGTAAGACTCCTAACTGGCCATCCCAATGTACAATTGTCTCCACAACAGTCCAGTCTTCAAACAGCAGCCAGAGTGATATGTGGTTTAATTTCTTCTAGCTTCTAACTGTAAAACAGAAAAACAACAAGCTGTGTCTATGAAGCATGAATACACTGACTGTGGGAATGCTGTCTATTTCTCCAAATTCTTAACTCCTTAACTAGCTTCAGTGACTTGGGAATTTATAAAATTAGATCTATAGGAAAAAAACACAATTTTGTTACACTGAGTCTTAAAAGAGGTACAGATTTTTTTCCACAAAGCAGAGGCACCGAGACAGAGGCAAGAATGGCCAAATCCCAAACCTGTCCTTCTAGATCTCAACAACAACCACCTTCACTGCCAACCTAGCCCCAAACATTGGTCTACCACCCATTCCATCTTGTTAGGCTGACTACCCAAAGCAAGAGTACTGCAGACAATACCAAGAAAGGCTGTACTTGCTGGTCTCATCAACAAAGCGAGTAAGGAACAAGGGGTATTTTTATTCAGGTTGGGGTTTTTTTGCATCATGTCCCACCTAGGGCTAAGGGCAGGAAGGAGCTAGAATGTTAAAATAGGGAAAATGGGAGTGAATTTTGAGAGTGAACTTGGCCTTGCTCTACTAAGCAACCTCATCCACTTCTGCAGAACTCAGTCAGTGCTCTGCTGTATGTTCTCTATTCCTACTGCCTCACCAGCCAACGCTTCATTTCATACTTGCTCTGGTCTGCTCTAGACCCACTGCCATGGCCTCCCTGGTTGTTCCCTCCAAGACTCATGTGCAAAGTTAATCCCAAACATCATACACTAATGGTAACTGCAAGTAAGCTCTTGGGAGGTAATTAGGACTCAGTGCAACAATGGAGATAGAGCCAACATGATTACATTAGTGGCTTTATAAAAGGACCAAAAGAGACCTATATAAGCAGCTTGTTCTATCTCACCATGTGATTCTCTAAGCCTACCTTGAGACTCTGCGGAAAGTCTCAGCCACTCTTTCACTAGTGCAGCCTCTCAACCTTACACTTCACAGCCTCCAAAACTACAAGCAATAAATTTCTTTCTAAATCACCTAGTCTCTGGTATTCAGTCATAGCAACAGAAAAGAGACTAAAACTTACTAATTACTCATTTTCCCTATTTTAACATTCTAGCTCCTTAAGTCAAAGGAAGCCACTCTCTTCTGACTCTTTCTTTGGTTCTGTTGCTGCTATTCCTTCACTCCCTAAATGATCTCTAGGAACGCTTACTTTGTTTGACCAGACCCTAACATGCTCATCTTTTCTTGGACCTGAACAATATCATGCTAGTTGGTGCTTTTCAGAACACAAGAAGCAACCTAAATCAATCTATGTTCCTAGGGCCTGGAGCCAACCTTTTGTTGTGCTTTCAAGGAATCAAAAGAGGGAACTATACCCACAATTAGCAGCAATTTGGGGTAGTGTTTGCAAGGTGGATCTAACTAGGAAAATTCACTCTCATATAAAACCATGTACTCAACTTCACAGCACTAATTACAATTATAATGAAATTTATATGAGTGTGATTTAGTGACTGTCTCTCTTTGCCTGTATTCTCCACTAGATGGTAAGGTCGATGAGGACAAGTACTAAGTCTATCTTGATCATTGCTAAAATCCCTTTACTATAGGATTACCTGGTACATCACTGTAATCAATTATTCTGGCCCTATCAGATAAAAAGCTTGTAGCCATACCACTGTGGCATTGGATCTTGGCAGATCTTGGAAGCTAAGCAAGGTTGGACCTGGTTAGTACTTGGATGGGAGATCACCTGGGAATACCAGCTGCCTTAAGCTTGGGAGAAGGACACAGCAACCCACTCTCAAAAAGGAAAAAAAAAAAAAACAATTAGCCATTGAAAACCCTATGAATAGCAGAGAAGCAGTAGCAATACTGTTTCACCTGTTGTACATAGGGTCCCTATGAGTCAGATACTGACTCAACGGCATGTAACAACAGCAACAACATCAGGTAAAAAAGGAATTTAACTTTTCTCAGCAAAGCTCTGAGACCAGGTGATACTCCTCACATTACATCTTTTCTGGAGAAGCTAATAATTAGAAATAACATTTCCTGCACTCCTACCATTTTAATATTTATGGGTACCATTCTAATTTTTACATGTATTCTCATTTAATTCCCACAAGGAACTAAAGAAGTAGGTGTTATAATTATATCCATTTTGCAGATGAGGCATTTAAGGCAGAGAGGTTGTATGGCTCACAGGAGGTTACATAAATGAATGGCAGAGATGAGATTCAAATCCAGGTATCCTTGCCTAAGAGCCCATGCTACTGATCATTGCACTACAATCCCCTGCACTGAAAAGACACCAAATTATTGAGCACCAGTGAAATGAGCCAAATAAAACAAATGATACAAAGACAAACTCAGACGTAGACATACAGGTCATCAGTTCTATGCGACAAACATTCCAATGCCTGACTCTTACTGTTATTTAAAACAACAGTCAAAACATCTTCCTTTTCAACTAACAAACAGATGGATACTGAAACCAAGATTATTCTCATATTAAAAATATTTTCTTCTGTCACTAATTCCTGTTTTATAATAATGCACGCAGGCTATTTTTATCTGCCAAAGGGCACCCAATCACCAAGATGGGCCCACCAGAACTAGATATGTATTGCCCGTGTTTTCCTGTAGAGGCAGGAGAAATGTCTGAAGAAGCCACCATTCCCATGGCTTTGTCTTTCCAGATCTTGTAGCATAAGTTGGAGGGAAAAAATACACATCAAGTATGAGTGGGCCCTGCAAGCTTTTCTTCTATCCAAAAGAATACCAGAAATCAATGCAAAGCATGTGACAGGAAAGACAGACTGGAGAGAGATCAAGAAAACCACTCAAATTATGAAATGGTTGCCAAGAAGACACCTCGTTAGTCCCAAACATTTGGTAGCCTGGTTCAGAGACAACACTCTATTTTACCATGGAGCCTGAAGAAGGGGTCTCTAACTCCATTCTCCCTACACCCTGTTTATGATGCCTCACTGGCAAATCATGGAATGCAAAAGGCCCTAAGAAGAAATTAGAAAAGGAAATTTTAACTCACCTTCCATTGTTCCTCAGGAAGCAATTTCACAACCACCAGGTCCCCATTTAAGGCTCTATTACGAGCAACAACCCCATCAATAAAAATATCTCGATCACCATCCTAAGAAAGAAAGAGAAATAAATGAATAGTCAGTTTACCAAGGGTTTGAACTAAAAATTACTTCCTTGGTTTAAAATTTTTAGATTCTACAATTTGTCCACCAACTTAACAGAACACTAAGTACATTGCTGTTGTTGTTGTTATGTGCTGTCAAGTTGGTGTCCGACTCATAATGACCCCATATACAACAGACGAAACACTATTGTCATGCTTCTCTGCTATTCATAGGGTTTTCAATGGCAGATTGCTTTTTGGGAGTGGGTTGCTGGGTTCTTCTTCCAAGCCTACAGCACCTGGTGTTCCAAGGCGGTCTCCCATCCAAGTACTAACCAGGGTCGACCCCAAGATCTGAGATCTGACAAGATCGGATACCACAGTGGTATGGCGGCAGGCACACACACATATCCAAAGTGAACTCAATCTCTTTTGAACAAAAAGAAATGACAATGAATAATAAAAACAAGCTAGCAGAATGCTTAAAATCACACGATGGATCTACTAAAGGCAGGACAAAAACAAATTAAAACACAAAGGAAAAACACTGAGACCATATGCTTTAAAAACTGAAGTGAGAAAGGAGTTATTTTTAGCATACCCTTTTCTGTGTTAAATTAAAACAGATAAATTAAATTAAACATGCTGACATCTTTTTATACTGAATAGATTTCTTTACAGTATCAAGGAAATATGAAATATAAACGGTATATAAGAGAAAAGACGGACAACATATAATCCCCTAGGAAAACCAACTGAGGCTGGAAGCAGCAACCAGTTCCAGGATTTAGAGTTTTTAGGAGGAAATCAGCAAAGTAATATTGCCCACCAGGAAAGCGGCATAAAGAACAAACTGTGATTATTTTTATGGACATGTAAGGAAAAGACGCCTGCAGCGATACCCCTATGGTGTCTGATACCACCAGATCTCGAAAGCTAGACAGGGTCGTACCTGGTTAGTACTTATTTGGATGGGAGACTGCCTGGGAACACCATGTACTGTGGGCTTGGGAGAAGGATCTGACAACCCACTCTCAAAAAACAATCAGTCATTGAAAACCCTATGAATAGAAGAGAAGCACTAACATACTGTTTCACCCTGTTGTACATAGGGTTGCTATGAGTTGGACACCGACTCGACAGCATCAAACAACATACAGATAATATTTAACACCCAAAGGATTGAAGGTGATTACTATGGAGTCCTAGTTAGTCAAAACTAGCATTCCAAAATCACCCCCCCCCAAAAAAGGCGGGAGATTTTATTCACCCAGCATCTTTTACAGTTTCCAACTGCAAACCATTTGAGATCATTTAGAACACATTTTTCTTTTCAATTTCCAATCTAGCTATGGACTGGCAGCTGTGGCCTATGCTCTGCCAAAACTGACCCCACCCTGGTCCCTGAGGAACAGCTACCATGTTAGCCACAAAGAATTACTGTAGTTGACCTCATGATGAGTTTCTCACAGAAATAATGAGACAACTAGTAAACAGAGAGTAAACAACTGAAGTGTGGACCATCACCATCAATCGCTGGCTTCTGCGATGTATAAAGCAATGTGATCCTGTGGACTGCCCTGAAATGCAGAGCCGTCTCAAGGTCATCCTAACCCAATCTCATGTGTCAAAACCTATGTAATGGAATCCCCCTTCTATAAGGGCCTATAATTATCCTTTGGCAGTTCAGAAATGTAAGTGATGTTGTTAGGTGCCGTCGAGTCGGTATCCGACTCATAGTGACCCTCATAGGGTTTTCAATGGCTGAGTGCTTCGGGATTGCCTTGGGAGTGGATTGCCAGGCCCTTCTCCCATTTTTGCGGTGCTGGGAATTGAACTCTCGGCCTCAGAGACTGCAGCGCAGCGCTCTACCTACTGAGCTAAATCCCAGCCCAATGTAAGTGATAGGATGATGATACTGTCATCTTCCCATCCTAAGAAACAAAGGAAAGCAGAGCAGAGTTGAAGTTCAGACAACGCAGAAGCCGCTAGCTATTCCATCACCAGTCAGCTCTAACTTCATACATTCTGAAGCCTGAATCTGTTGCCAAATCTCTTATTTTAAAGAAACTAAACTTGGAAAGTGCTTAATATTAAAATTTGAGTCATCCAAAACCAGGCATGGTGGCACATGCCTGTAATCCCAGTGGCTCAGGAGGTGGAGGCAAGAGGATCGCAAGTTCGAGACCAGAGGCAGTCTGCGTAATTTAGCAAGACCCTGTCTCACAAAAGTAAAAATATGGGCTGGGAGTGCAGCTCAGTGGTCCAGCACTTGCAAAGCATGCAAGCGTAAGACCCTGGGTTCAACCCCCAGTACCACAAAAAATATATATGTATATTTTGAGTCATCCTTAACTAGTTTTTAAGGTCAAAAAGTTCAGCTATTTATTTGGGTGCCAAGAAGACTTGTCCTATCAAAAGGAAAAGAAAGGAGAGAGAGGAAGAGAGCAGAGAAGAGGAGAGGAGGGGAGAAGAAAGAAAAAGGTAAAAAAAGGAAACAAAGGAAAAAAAGGAAGAAATATAGATAACAATCGTCTATCGAGGAAATATAAACGGATCAGGAGTAATCTAAATACTTAGAAGAAAGGATGAGGCAGGACAATCAAGGAATGACATGATTGTCAAAGTATCCTCTATCAATGGAAGACCTCCCTTTGGACCAGAAATAAATCCCACAGCTGTATAAAGGGAGCCTCCTATAACAAGACACAAAAAGTTACAGAGTTTCTTGACCAACAGAATTCAGAATAAAAATTGTGCTAAAAAATAAGAAACAAAAGCCAGGCTTCTCTATCTGTGCTATTTCTCCTCTTTATCCTATCCCCAAATAAGATTTTTTTAAAATTCTGAATATCATTTTATCTTACTTTGCTTAAGACTCACAAGGTTTTATTCTCACTCTGTATTTTACTTTCACTGAGAACCCCAAGAGATTAGCAGGCATACATAAATGACTGATCTCACATACTTTAGATTTGTCATGAGAAAATGAAAATCAACCTCAAACAGTAGAAAGTTATGGTGAATCTAAGTCAAGTTCTCTCAAAACAAAGTATTATTTTATACCTGATGATCACTTCACTGTTCTTAGCCTATTAACTTAGGTAGATATTCTAACCTAGCAAATAACATAAGTTCACAACCACTTTTAGAGTAAGAATAAACCTAAATAACTTAATCAAATCTCTATTTTTTTCTCTCCGAAAACGCTGGAATTTTCAAGTTGTAAGAACCGTTGTTGTTAGGTGCCGTTGAGTCGGTGTCCAACTCGTAACAACCCTACATACAACAAGGCAAAAACGCTATTGTCAGTGCTTCTTTGCTATTCATAGGGTTTTCAATGGCTGATTGTTTTTTGGGAGTGGATTGTCAGGACCTTCTCCCAAGCCTACAGAGCACTTGGTGTTCCCAAGTGGTCTCCCATCCAGGTAGTGACCAGGCCTGACCCTGTTTAGCTTCTGAGATCTGACAAGATCGGATGCCACAGTGGCACTGCTGCAGGCGTAAGAAACATTAGACAACAATTAATCCAATTTTCATTTTACAAATAAGGAAATCTTTCTATTCCTACGGTCAGGGCAGAGGCTACATTAGATATACAAGACTTACTGAGGAATGGCTAATTTGCCTCCAACATGGCACCTTCCAAAGATATGCTAATGGGTAACATTTTACATTTCTGTGATCTTCACCTTATAAGTAAATTCAAGAATATAACACCCACAGAAACTGCACTTCCACTGTATGATGGAACTGCCACTGCAGCTAAGTTACCATCTCAAAGCTGACTCAATTATACAACTCAAGTACCAAGGTCAGTATATATACTACGTTCTATCACAGGAACAGAATGTGACTCAGAGAGAATAATGTATCATGTTAGTACTGATACTTGTCATATAATCCAATGAATAAGACTTGCATTTGGATGCAAATGTGAACCTTTGGCTTCTAAAGACAAAGAGGGAAAGGGACTGAATAGAGCTCGAGGACAGGTCTTAAAATTATTGTAATCATAATATCACCTATGAAGAACATGACCGCACTTATATTCTCACTAAACTTGTCATTAAACATAATGAAATATGTTAATTGAAAGCTATGCATTGCATTTCCTCATCTATAACCAGAAGTTTAACCACATATGGTCTCTTCCACTATAGAAAAGGCTGTGATTCTATAGCTATCCTACTTCTGACATCTTAGAAGTTAGGCCAGGAATTCAAAAATATTGCTCTCCCAGTTTTGCACAATCAAGCCTTCTCCAGAGACCTGCTTCTAACTACATGTCAGTGTGAACTTGCTTTAACTGGAGAGAATCTCTTAAAATGAGTCATGAATGCGAAAAAGGGTGTAAAGCCCCAACAGTAAAGACCCTTGTACAAAGTCCTGTCACCTGCAAGAAAGTATAGTGAAAAAACCTGACCCATCCCCTAAAAAGCATTACATGTTATTTTTGGACAAGTGTTCAGATTAGCTCATGCAGTAGATCGAAAGTAGATAGCATATTTGTTTAGGAAAGATTAACTTAAATCAGTGGAAAAAAACCATAAATCCTTTTAAGCTATAAACCAAAGGTGTCCGATTACATGAACTGACGGATAGTCTGCCTGGGTCCAGCTGCTCTCTGCAGCCTCAAAAATAATGGTGTCCCTCTCATTTGGCATGTGATTTTATGACTAGAAGAATAGGTAGTGACCAAAAGCAAATTTTGTTTATTTAAATTTGAGAAAAATCTTTGCCCACCCTTAATTTTGTTTTACTAGTCTGATTTTTAGTTAGAAAATATGATTTCAGTTTCATAACACATCTAAAAAATTAAATGTGACATTAAGTTTATTGTAAAGTTATCGAACTTACCGGGGAAGGAATGAAAGCTTCATGAAACTTCTTTGGATTAATTCTCAATACACCCTTTAAAACAAAAAAATAAAATCTGTGAAAATCTAGCTATGTATTTATGATTTTTCCATATGTATGTTATTCTCCAATAAAAAAGTTCTTAAACTCTTTGAACACAAAAACAAGTTAGACATGTGAGAACTGTTCATTAAATGCATGAAACATGATTGGCATTGCTGTGTGTAACAGTAGGTTCCATCGAAAATGGAAAGCTCAGACCAGCACCTTGCAAAGGTGAAAAACAACACTTGGCACAGAGTGGGGAAGTGACACCTGTTGGGATTTTAGATGCCCCTGTATACCGGTCTTCAAATTTAAACCTTGACTTCAAGAATAAGGTAATCTGGGCATATGTCTCACTACATAATAGCTCATTTTCTTTTCTACCAGTTCTAAGACCTTTGCACAACTGTTTGTTTCTATGACAATTTTCAAAGTAATACAGGTTGATTTCCAATCTGGATACTTACTCTCAAGGAACTGGAGGCATATGTTTTACTCTGGCCCCTCTGCAGAGCTGAATGAGTCAATAATTCAAAATGGCCCATAACCAGCTCTTAATGCAAACAGGAATGCTGGCTCCAATAGCCAGGCCACCCAGTTTGCCTTCAACTTCACATTATTCCAGTGCCAAATCAGGGTCCGCTTCTGTTTATGCAAAGGGGTGCAAGAGGGGTCAGACTTCAATAGCAGTTCAGTGTTTTAGGCCTTTGCAGGAAGTCATAACCCTCCCCAGGTTCCAGCTGCATTTGCAGGTCACTGGAACACATGGATGGAAATAGTTATTTTCCTAACAGCTACACTCAAAGGATAACTTGAGAAAGTGTTTTAAATATTATTTCCCACTAAAATGAGCGACTCAAAGATACATAATTAACAAAATAGGCAAGGACATAAAACTAAATGGAAAATAACTTCTTTCTTTCACTAGTGTACTATGTTTAACTTACAGATGTTCATGGCACAGTATTATTAGGTGCTGTCGAGTGGAATCTGACTCATAGTGACCCTATGTACAATAGAATGTAACACTACCCAACAATGTGCCATGCACACGATCTTTTTATGTTTGACCCCAGTGTTGTAGCTACGATGTTTCTTCTCATTTGGAGTCATGCCACATCAGCAAAAGGAGGTCCCAAGGCTTTGCCCCATTTCTGTCATTAAAGTCAACTCTACTTTCAGAAGGCAACTCTTTCCCAGTCATTTACTGAATGCCTTCCAGGCTAAGGGGCTCATTTTCCAGCACCTTTTTTGATAGTGCTTCCCTGCTATTCATACGGTTTTCAATGGCAAATTGTTTCAGGAGTGGGTACTCATTCTGTATACTAGGGAGAAGGACCCGGCAGCCCACTCCCAAAACAATCAGCCATTGAAAACCCTATGAATAGCACAGAAGCACTGACAATAGAGCTGGGCATGCCACAGTGTCAGGTAGTGTTTTGTCTGTTGTACATAGGGTCATTATGAGTCAGACCCAATCAATAGCACCAAACAACAACAACAATTATTTATAAAGTACTGACGATGAAAGACCCTGAGACAGCCAATGTGGGAAGCAGAATGATAACTAAGCTCAATCCTTGTAAAGGAAAATGTGCAGAATGCAGTATGTGAGGGTACAGCTTACTTACGACTGGAACACCAGGAAAGGCTCCAGAGATGATGCCTGGTCCTTCATGGAAAATCAAAATTTGCAGGTAAACCAGAAAGGAAGAATAGCAGAAGACACTGTGTTCAAAAAAAGTGGGTAAATTCCAGCGATTTGGAAGGCGAAGGCAGGAGGATCCCAAGTTTGAGACCAGAGGCAGTCTGCATAACTTAGCAAGACCTTGTCTCAAAAAAGTAATAAAATGGGCTGAGGGATGCAGCTCAGTGGTCCAGCACTTGCAAAACACGCAAGTGCAAGGCCTTGGGTTCAACCCTCAGCACCACAAAAAAAAAAAAAAAAAAGTGGGTAAGAGGGTCAACACTCACTCTGTTCCATCATGCTATAACTCTGGTTAAAGTTAGAAAGGGAGGGGCCAGGAGTTATGGCTGGCAAAGCTCCCTGAGGCCTCCCTTGGGCTTAAGCAGCCTGGGCATTGTAGGGCACGCCAGTAATCCCAGCAACTTGGAAGACAGATGCAGAAGAATTATGTGCTCAAGGCCAGAGGCAGCCTGTGCAACTTAGAAAGACCGTCTGAAAATGAAAAAAATTTTTCAGTACTTGGGGATTGAACCCAGGGCCTCACTCATACTTTGCAAGTGCTCTGCAGCTGTGCTGCATCCCTAGTGCATTTTTTATTTTTTATCTTGAGACAGGATCTCGCTAAATTATGCAAGCTGCCTGTGGCCTCAAACCTGTGATCTTCCTGCCTCTGCTTCCCAAGTCACTAGGATTACAAGCATGCGCCACCACACCCAGCCAAAAGCGAAAAACTATTTAAAGCTGGGCTGGGGATACAACTCAGTGGTAGAGTACTAGCCTACCATGCGCAAGGCCTTGGCTTCAACCACTTGTTAGGTGCCGACAAGTAGGGTCCGACTTATGGCAACCCTCACAGGGTTTTCAATTGCTGATTGCTTCAGGATTGTTCCAGGAGTGGACTGCCACGTCCTTCTCCCATTTTTGTGGTCCAGGGGATGGAACCTGGGTCCTCAGAGAGTACGGAGCAGCACTCTACCAACTGAGCCAAACCCCAACCCCCAGGTTCAGCCACCAGTACCCTAAAAAAAAGGTGCTGAAGCAAATTCACTTCTAGGACAGCTGTTTCCTCTTGGGGGAGAGTTGACAAACTTACGTTTATCTAAAAATTCATCCACTCAACAAATATAACTAAATGACAGTCACCATGTTAAGTGGTTGAGATGCAATGGAGGGTCATAGATAGTGTCTACCTTCATAGAACTTACAGTCTGGGGAGGGAAAGAGGCTCCAAACAAATGAAAGTGAATTCACTGAATTACATTCTTAATGACTTCACTGAGTCCAGGCACTCTTCTTAGCCTTATTTCTTTGAATTCCTATTCTTTATTACCCCTTCTGGTTCAGTGTCTCCAACACTGAAGAGTCGTACTGGATTCCTCCCTTTACCTCACCTTCCACATCTCATCTGCCAGCATGTTGTCAGCTCCAGCTCCATATTCATCCACTTCTTACCATGTTCCCTGTCACCGCGCTTGTTCACACCTCCAGATTTTCTTGCCTAGTTTACTTCAATGACTTCCTCAGTGGTATCCCAGCTTCCACCCCAGTCTATTCATCTCACAATACCCAGAGACATTTTTAAGACATGCAACAGATTGTGTCCTTCCTGCTTAATACCCCCAAGTGATTTCCCATTCTTCTTTGAATAAAACCCAACTCTTCAACATAGCCTTGAAACCCCAAATGACTTGGCTGCTGCCTAACCCTCCAATTTATTGCCACATTATAATTCCTTCTATTCACTTACGTTTTAATAGGCTTCCTTCTTGTTCCCCAAAAACCTCAAGTCATCTTCTGCTTGCTATTATTCCAAAAGCTGATTTCTCTGCCTCGATTCTTTTCTTAAGGCTGAAAATGGCTGACTCATTCTCACTCTTCAGATCTCCACTTCATCTCACAGAGGCCTTCCCTAACCACCCAAGGTAATGAGGTTCCCTCTAATTATTCTCTCTCATCTTTCTTTTTTCTCTATGAGCAATGATTACAGTCTATAATTTCTTTTGCATTACTTTAGTTGCTTTTGCCTTCCTTACCAATGACTTAGCAAGCTTGCTCACTGGTGTATATTTGGCATTTACTAGGCTGTCAAGAAACATTTCTAGAGCTAACTAGTTAATTAATGTCTGCAGAATTGACGTCCTCCCATTGTCCCTAGTATTAATGCTATGAATGCCACTGCTCCCTTCTGAATAACTGGGCATTTTACTGTAATGTCAGCCCTATTGTCCTTGCCTTTAATTCATACGCAAGTATTTTCCAGCTGATTTCACTCCTGACAAAGGGAGAAGGTCCTAGAAATTAGTCTGTCCTGTCCTCCGTTTTCCTAGACTGAGATTTTTTCAAGGGTCTGATAACTTCACACCAACATTCTATTCCAGGAAGAATTCTGACATCATGCCCCAGGAAGCTCTGGGGCTCAGCCTCAACTTCCTCTAGCTAAAGCGCTGCCAGTGTTCTGAAGCAGCCAGTTCTACCATCTCCTTATCCACGTCACCATCACCCTAAAATGGTGCCCTTTCAGGCATGTCTATAATGCTGTCATCTCTCCCAACGCCTCCTAGAAAAACTTCTCAATACCATACCCATGGAGAGAGAAAGCACATATGCACTTTGGTATGAGAATTAATTTATTTTAAAAATACTTCAAAACTGTATATACATGACCATGTGTTGTTGCTAGCCAATTTCAAACACAGAAAAGAGATTTCTGTCATCATTGTGGTTTCCACTTTCCTACACAGGGAAAAACAATGAAATGTCAAACTATTACACAAGATATTGAAAACAAAAATATGATTACACTCCTATTTTTAAAATAACCTAGTATCTTTCAGTAAAAGCTTTTCCTCGAGATGAGAAGTCATGATGTACTTAAGTCTGAATACAAAAGTTAACAAATGTTTCTAAGTATATCTGATATGCTTCATTTTCTCCAACAGCATTAAAATATCCTCTTATCTAGCTTTTTACCTTACCCAGACAAGCCTACACACAGGAAGTTTATATCCCAAAGCAGATGGACTCTGTTTCTCTGCCTATGAAAATCTTATTTACAGTGTTGTATATTTCTCATGGTGACCTCATATCTGGAATCCATTCCTCACCCCATCTGCAGAGAACAACTGTTCTCATATGTGGTGGGGGGAGGGGGGCCCTGGCTGCAGAGGCTTATGATGTCACAGGCCAGGAGGAATCACTTACAAACTCCTGGGAATGTGAACTGTTATATTGATCAGATTTTGTTTTGGTTTGTTTTAATGTCAGCAAAAAGTCATTTCAAAAGCAAAAATTAAAAGGGAGCAAAAACGAATACTATTGCAGAATACTATTCTTACCCTGTCTCTGCAAAGGTAGAGTTCTATAACCAAAATTCTAAGCTATTTTTCTTTCAAGCTATAGCAAGTGAGGTTCTCCTCACTCTTCTTCAAAAGACAGTATCTTGGTCTTTATTCAGCCAATTTAATATTAATGAATGAACAAATGTCCAAATGTAGCTTCCATGCTCATAACAGAGGCCCTGTAAAAGAAATCCAGGGTAAGCTCATCTGAGAGAGTCAAACTAGTCATCCCTCAAGGCCCACCTCAGGGGTCACCTCCTACCAGAGACCTCACTAAACTCTCAGTGCACACAGTTCTGCCTCCGACCCAACACTCTCCATACACCCTAGTCACCCTTCTATCTGAGCATCTGCCATTTCATCCCCAAATCACTGGTTCACATGACTGCCTCCCACCACTGCGCTTTACTCACAGTACAGAAAGAAAGTCTTATCTGCAAGGGCTGAGGCTGTAGCTGAGTGGTAGGGCACTTGTCTAACATGTCTAAGGCCCTCCCTGGGTTTGATCCTCAGTACCAGGGAAAAAGAAATTCTTACCTACAGCCATCTTAAAACCACTCTGTAGCACACTCCTAGCCATAACTGTTCCTGGCTCAGAGGGGGTGCTCAGCCAAACCACTGAACCAGCTTGTGAACATATTTTGTAAACTATAAAATGCTCAGCAAATATTGTCTGTTGCTTTTTACTGTTTCCTTTCCAACCTTATCCATTTTTCTCAGTCATTCAGCTGAGAATGCTGAATTCACAGGCTTCAGGCAAACTGAACTATGCAATGTTTCACATATCCAAACCCTATTTCCCACTCTGTCATTACAGTGCACACTGGACCTTCCATTTGAAAAGCTCTCTCTCTCACCTTCACTTACTCAAACTGCACCAATCTACAACCTGGCTCAACCAGACCCCCCGCCCCCCAATAAAGCACCGTATTAGTTAGGAATTGTCATCACTACAGCAGAAAAATCAACCCAAACAAACTCATGGAGGAATAGGTTTATTGGGAGCTCACAGTTAGAGAATCAGTCCATACTGGTAACAGGGCTGGCATGGCGGCAGCAGCTGTGGCAGGGCCAGTGGTACACAACCTCATGGCATGGTGAAGAGACAAAGACCTGAGCCTTGGGTCCAGGAGGAAAAATTTTCAAAGGCCCACTTCCAGTGACATCATTTCCATAACTCTAAGACCTACCTCCCAAAATTTCACAACCTCTTAGGACAGCACCACCATGACTTCTGGGGGACATTTAGATCCAACCCATAATAAGCATCCACAGGCAATACTACCTGGAAATAAAGGCTCCCTTCCTATACCTTCACAGAGCACACTGTCTATCCCTGCCTCGGGGTGCTTATAGCCTCCAAATGCACTGCAGGTCTAAGCAGTGCCAAGCCCTGTGCCAGTTATGTTACCATCTGAGAGCCCACAGCATAAAACAGGAAATAGCTCACTGAATGATAGATCGATGCAGTTCCACCAATTCAGAGAACAGCCTGCTGATGGGTTTCAAATACCTGGATAAGCGCTCCTCTCTTCAAGCCTTCCGAAACATCTTCCTTGGACATGTAGGTTTCAAATATGCTCTTTTTCTTCCCTCGAGTGGCCTTGTTCTTTGATTTTTTATCACCTGGAGAAGTGCCAACACCATGTGGGCCAGCCATGGAGAACACACCTGGAAACAGGAAGTGCCAATCAGCTCTTTCCTCAGTCAAACATCTCTGACCTCTGTATTTTTTAAACCGGAGATAGGATGCCTTAGTTGTTATTATTGTTGTTGTTGATATTATTTACAAAGATCAACAAGAGAATGAACCTTCCTGGTGAGGACTTCAAACAGTCATAAAAAGGAAAGAACAGGTAAGGAAGCATGAATAAAATGTACATGGATAAGACCTGAATTCTAACTAGGCACTGCAACATGCATGGAACAAAATCTAAATAATGGGTTCAGTACGCTTTGCTCTGCTGTTTTTAGATATAAATTTTTAAAAACATGAATTATTAAAAGATTGTCACTTCCTGAAGGAAATGAAACAGCTGTACTCAATATGACAATTAATTAACACAATGAAAAACCACACCTAGGTCCAGAATAAATTACACGGAAGCATATTTAACAGTTCACTGAAAGAATTATAGTTCCCCTCAGTCCTCAGAGGCCCCTCCACCTCCACACCCATTCCACTTGTACTTCAGTTCTCCAGTTGCCAGAGCAAACTCCATTTTCCTTTTGTTACCTCTGGGGGTCCCCAGGGACCGGATGTTCAGCCTGGAGTCAGGATGGCTCATTACTGGTTCCAAGAGTGTCCCTTCCCTCCAGATCCAGGGGAACCTCCACTGCTCAGCTCAGAGTTCTTCCTGCTTTGAGCAGCTCAGTTGTCACAAGCTGAAACCAAAGACAGACTGGTGACTGGTGTGCAGTTAACCTGTAGCCTCCTCTGTCCCCTCAGAAATTTAGTACTTAGATACACATTGATAGCAAAGGCAACGTGTTGTTCTCTTAGGTGCTGGTGTCATGTTCTTCTGGGCAGATCACCAAGCACACCGTCTGTGCTGAGTTTCTTTCTGAGGCCTTCACCCACACAGGTACACTGGACTGCTCCTTTAGGGCACTTCAAAGGAAAACCTCCACAAATGGAGCAATCAGGCAGAAAGTAAGAACTGTGTGTAGTTCCATGGAGCTTGTGAAATGCACAGAAATAGGGGAAATGTGGTTTTGAAAGACGGTATAAAGATCTGGAATCTAGAAGTCGGAATGGAATAAATACTAAATTAAGGCTCAATGTATGTCATTTACTAAGCTTAACCTTGGACAAGTGGTATACCTCTATGAAATCAAATTAATGAATTCATCCACAAAATCTAATTCATTGCCACAACCTGAAGCCTAAGACTATGCAAAGAACCCCAGACAGCTCACAAACTTTCAAAAAAAAAAAAAAAAAAGCACGACAATATTGTAATTAGAAGTCTACTCTCCTATTTTTTACCTACCATTACCTCAAACCAGGTTTCTAATCGGAAGATCAGGCAGCTGCTTCTAAGGAATACAAGAGCAGATACCTGGGTCAGGATGTACAGCCCTACAGCTGGGCTCTGGCCTTCCACCTGGATGATGAACAGGTCACCAAAACTTCTACTTTCTAGTCTCTTCTCGATCACCAGCCCAAGTGTCAAGTCTATACTTGCAAACTTCCAAAATCCTAGTGGGCAGCCTGTTTCCCCATAAAATGGACCAAGATGTCATTCTGAACACTAGCTTCCATTCCCTCCAAATTCCACCCTCCATCCCTCACCAAATGATGACAGTTTTCATTAAATGTAAATTAATACTGAGAAGAAAAGAAATAAAATCAAGGATAACAGGCCACTTAGTGATATATAAAGTGATTCAAAGACAAAGTAATCTAAATGCAAGGAGGGAGTGAAAGAAAGAGCCTTACAAAAACAACAAAGGAATAGGAAATGTACAGAAAAGAGTCCAGACTGGCTGACAGCTAATCCAGAAAAGCATTCATCTTCTCATTAATTCAACAAATACTTCTGCAAGGCATAGTACTGGACATAAAAAGGGATAAAAGGTCACTAGGTTTTAAAAATCATATTAAAATAGCATTTAGTACATACTGGGAAGTGACAGCATCTTGACTTTTAAAAGTATGGATAAAGCTAAGGGATGGCAAGAGCAGATGGAATTTATGAACCTATGTAGTGAAGGAAACATAAGGAGACAAAGTGAAAAGATAAGTTTAAAGAGAGAAAGGCTAAGTGTGTTCAGAAGCTATGAAGGAGTCAATGAAAAGCAAGAGAAGGAAAAACAAGTGGAAGAGGGCATAACTGATAGAATAAATGGGGGAAAGAGAAGATGAATAAAATAGATCTCACTGAAATTAGAAAAATAGTTTGTGAATTAGTGAGAAATACATGGGTTAGTCAACAAGTTCTGCTAAGATACTACTTAGCACCATTTTTAAAAAGCCAATTAGCCAGGCACCTTGGCACACACCTATAATCCCAGTGACTGGGGAGGCGGAGGTACAAGGATCACGAGTTCAAAGCAAGATACCACCTGCACAATGCAGCAAGCCCTTGTCTCAAAACAAACAAAAAAAAATTTTTTTAAGAGGTTAGGAGTGCAACTCCTTGCCTAGCATGTCCAAAGCTCTGGGTTCAACCCCCAATACCAAACAATGAGAGAAAAAACACTAAGTAGATATTTCATAATATATACTGAAATACGTTTCGGTCTGAATAAAATTTAAATGTTTAAAAGTGAGAGAGAAACAGAAGTGGAGAAAGAAGCAATAACAGAAATTCTGAATGAGAATTTTGACAAATACTGTGCCCTAAAACAAAACCAACAATAAAATGGGACAAAATTGGCAAAATCATTTAAAGATCTAGATATTGACTGAAAACATACAACAAATTGAGATGCTGGTTCATGAAAAGCTATTGAACCTGTGTAAGAACAGAAGTGTGTGGTGTTTTAAGTTGGGGTTCCTACCACCCCAAACCCACTACTGATTCCTTAGGATAGAATTCCTACAAGGACAGGGTAACCTCTGAAAAATGCAGCTCCACTGCCAGAGGAAGCTAAATTTATTTGGAGAAGAACAAGGAAAACTCCACCCCAGGGGCATTGTCAAAAACAATAGTGATTCCTGGGCCAAAAATTCAGGTAAGGCCAATATCAAGGCTAACCCAAGTATGAAATACCAGTCAGGGCAAGCAACAGATCAGAATACCAATCAGAAAGTTAACATACAGAACCAAGGCAGCAGACAGGGAAAGTGAGCACTGGTAAGAATCAACTTTTTCCTACTGGTCTGGAAGGGGATGCCTCTCCAAAACTACAAACAAGGCTACAGATGTGAAGGAGAACAGTGAGGAACTACTCATCCCTGCAGGAATGAGAGGCCTTGCAAATGTGAAAAGGAACACCCAAGGCAGGCTAGTTAACTGCCTAAACTGTGAAATGCATTTCTCAAGCCTCACAAGAACCACTGGCGAAGTGCGGGAGGTCTTGTTTCAAAGAATTTAAACACAGTCCTGACCAATCACAGGGTGACCAGTGAGATATGCTGACCTACAGGCAATTATTTGAAAGTCAGGCTGAAAAATAAAAACAAGAAAGGGAGAAGTGAGCAGAGACATTGGCAGAACACACTGCAGGAGAAACACACTTCATGCAATTAGTCTAACCAAGTCACTAAACAACAACAAAGAGCAATCACCTCCAATTCTGTGGGAAGAGGAAGGTAATTGGAATACAAAATATATTACCAAAAATGTCTAATTTCCAACAAAGAAATATTAAGATATACAACAAAAGAGAGGTGTGACTCTTACAGAAGAAAGAAAAAGCAGTTAAAAACTGTCTCCAGAAGAGCATAGATTTTTAACTTACCCAATAATGAGAGCTAAGTAGCTATTATAAATATGTTTACAGAATGAAAAGAAACCATTTTTAAGTAAAGTGTGATGGGTGGCAATGGCTCATCAAACAGAATATCAATAAATACAAACAGTTAAAAATAAAAAAAAACAAATGGAAAATCCAACTTGAAAGATACAATAACTAAAGTGAAATTTTCACTAAAGAGGCTCACAGCAAATTTGAGGTTACAGGAGAAATAATCAATAAAACTGAGAATAGTTCAATCAAGATTATCTAATCTGAAGAAAAGAAAGAAAACTGAAGAAAAATTTTAATTCCAAAACCAAGGATTATAAGATCTTGTCTCAACCCATTTGCCGAATTTATGATATTTGGCAACTGACTTACTTTAGATCTCACCTCCCTTTCCCGTTGGAGCCTTTGGCCCTATCAGAAAATTCCAATTTTGCAAATCCACAGAAACTTCTCTCTAGTCCCCTAACCATTATAAAGGCCTAATCTATTTCCTTGGCTTCGTGCAAGCCAGCCCAGACCTGCTTGTACCCACTCTCCTGTCCCTAGGAATCTCTCGAGTAAATAATGATGTTTCTCTCAAATTCTTTTGGTGGAGCGCTTTCATAGAGACCCTACCTGTTAATTGGGAGGGCTCCCATCCCACCTCTACAGATCGACCATGGATCAGGAATGAAACATGGGGCATCTCTACAAATCTTACACCAATTAAAAGGATTATAAGGGAATACAATCAACAAGTTTATGCCAATTAGATAACTTAGATGAAATGGGCAAATTCTTACAAAGACACAAGTTACTGAAACTGAATCAAGAAACAGGAAATCAGAATAGATATACAATAAGTAAAGAAATTGGATTAGTAGCTTAAAGTCTTCCAATAAAGAAAAGCCCAGGATAAGATGGCTTCACTAATAAATTCTACCAAACACTGAAAGAAAAATTAATACCAATCCTTTAAAATTCTCCCAGAAAATACAAAGAATTCATTCTATGTGGTCAAGCTTACCCCAAAACCAAAGCCAAACAGAGGCATCATAATTGGGGCTCAGGGACCCATTTGTAACATGTAAGAGAGTTTGGAATTGTTTAATTTATTCTTAGATCAGCTTTGTTAATTTGCTTTTCTGTAGGAATTTGTCAATTCCATCTAAAGTTTCATGATAGGGAGAGAGTGTTACCCAAAATATCCTCATGATTTTTTGGGGGGTTGGTATTTTAGGTTTTTTATTTCTGTCTTGTTTTGTGCAGGTTTTTTGTAGCTTTTTTAGTTAATGTACATCTTTATGGGTTTCATTATGACATTTCCATAACACCCCTATTCTTTCTGCAATGATGGAAATTTTGTATATCTGTGTTGTCCAATATGGCAGCCACTTGCCATGACTTTAATAAATTTTCAGGATGAATGCAACTGAAAAATTGCCAAGTATAAAACATTTGTATTTCATCTTTACTCGCACAGGGTATTTTCTCAGTTTCTAGAATTCTAGACTGTCAACTAAGTTTTTCTCACTACACTGAACATGTCATTCCACTGTCTTATGACCTGTGTTGTTTCAGTTCAGAAATCAGCCATTGATCTAACTGTTAATTCTTTGAAAGGGTATGTGTTCTGTCTTCCACTCCTGACAGCTTTGGAATATTTTTCTCTTTGGAATATATTTCTATTTGGAATATATTTCTCTTTATCTTTGACTGTTCTGCAGACTTACCATAGGATGAAAGGTATGGTTTCTTTGTATCCTGCTTAGTGTTAGTAAGTTTTCCTGAATCTGTGACTTGATAACTACTTTCTATGCCATAACTGAAAGTGGAAGTATCAACCTTTTAACTCTGTCATTCTCAATGTCTTAAATTCCCAATTCCTTCCTAGATAGACTCACTCTTCCCTGACAAAACTTCTCCACACCTGCACCATCCTGTCTTTCTTTCCTGAATTAAAGACAAAAATGTCCCTACATTTTTACAACCTAACCTCAATCTTCTCTTCATTCTGTTTTTAGCTACCCATTCTAGAATGTTACCACACCCATCATTCTCTCCATAGTTGCCTTCCCAACACCACACTTCTGCCTACTCAAGCCACCAGCTACTATTCCATTTCTCTCATTACCATCCCTCACAAAGTTTTAAAAAGCGGTCTGGACTCACAACCTCTTTTTCTCCCATTACATACTCTTCATTCCCCAATTGGAACATGACTTATGTCTTCATCTCTATAAGAAAATGAAGCTTTCAGTATTACCAGTGAGGAAAATCCTTATTACTCAATATGAGCATACTCTCAGGTTTGGGCGGGGGTGCGGGCTGTTTGCTGGATATATTTTTATGTGTGTGCAGAACGCCCTCTGGGCTACAAACTCTTCACCCTTGGCTTCCGGTGCATCACAGTCTCTTGGTTATCCTCTCTCTCTCTATACAATTCTCAGATTTCTTGCCGACTCTTCTTCCTTCACTTACTTCTCAAGTTTCTACCATTACAAGGTTCTGTTCTTAATCCTCATTTCTCTTCTGTTAAAGAGTTAAATCTACACCTCTAGCTCTGATCTCCAAAGCTCTTCTTTAATATTCAACGTCCTGCTGAGTAATACTGGCAAGCACTTTAAATGCCACATTCCTGGTTCAATTTATTATTCTCCTCAAACTGAATTTTCCACCTGCGTACTGCATCCAGATTAATGACATCATTATTATCCCTAGGCAGCAAACAGTAGTCATCCCATCTCTTTCCCTCCACTAATAACCTATTACCAAATTCTGTCTATTCTACTTTCAAGATGTTGCTAAATAGATTTATTCCCTCTCCAACTTGATTAGCACTGTCTGGTTCCAAGTTATTGCAATACTCTAGCATAAAGATGACAAAAACTTCCTAACAGGTCTCTCAATCACTAATCCTTTTTCTCCAATTTATGATTCACCCAAAATATAGATGTTTTAGGAAGTGCATTTTCAAAATCTTCAGGCTTCCTTGCTGTAATTCTGTAACCTTATCTACCTTTTCAGTCTCATCTCTTATAAGATTTTTCAATATCATACCAAGTGAACTCCTGATGAAAATGGCAAACTAGGAGACTCCATGCTTGGCATCAAAGCCTGAAAAATGACTTTGAAACAACTGAGTTACAAATATAAACTCCAGGAGGAGATAAAACAAATGGAGACAGAATGCTAGGAGGAATAGAAATCTGGAAAAGTGACTGGTATGGGGATGAGTGTCCTGTGTTTGTGTTTGTGTTTTTGCTCGTTTTTGTTTGGGGGAAAGGAGAGCAGTTTTCCCCAAAGACAAGCCACCATCATAGGAGTGGCACAGCTAAAACTTCTATAGAAATCCCAACAGGTCACCTGGCCAGAATAAAAGAAGAGCCTCAGCAACCACAGATAGCTGCCAGTGGCAATCCAGAAAGGATAAAGCTGAAGAAGGGAATCAGCTAATTTCTATAAACATTATGTAAATCTCAGGATGACTCCTTAACTCTTTAGATGTACAGGAGAGGCATCATTACAAAGGCTTAAAATTTTGAGCTAAAATTTGAACCATCTCTTGTGGAAGATAAGACTTACAATCTAAAACTAAAGTGAGGTCTAAAGCTAATTGCATCAAGAGTCCTCAGAGGAATTTAACAGAACACAGAGTCTACACAAGATATTATGAACTTATTCAAGACACAATCCTATCCAAGAACAATGGCATATGCCTGTCATTCCAGTTATTTGGAAGGATGAGGAGCTCAAGGTCAGCCTGGGAAATACAATGAGACCCTGTCAAAAAGAAAAGAGAGAGAGAGAGAGAGAGAGAGAGAGAAAAGACACACTCCAAAATTATTTCACATAGATAGAACCCAGAAAATGTGACCCATTCCAAACAGAAAAAAACTAACCAACCTCAAAATGGCTCAAGAGGTTAGAATTATCAGACAAGGACTTTAAATCAGCTGTTATAACTATGTTCACTAAGATAAGACAAGACACTTAAAATGACTAAAAAGATAAGTCTCAACAAAAAAATTAAAATTTACTCCAAAATGAGAATCTAAAAACTAATATATACATTATATGAAATAGGGGCTGAGGATATAGCTCAGTGGTGGGGCAGTTGCCTGGCACGGGTTTCATCCCTAGCACTCAGGAGGCAGAAGCTGGAGAATCAAGAGTTTGAGGCCAGCCTAGGTTTCATAGTGAGTTCCAGGCCAACCTCAGCTACACAAAAAGACCTTGTCTCAAAAACCCAAAGGTTCAGCCGGGTGTGGTGGCACATGCCTTTAATCCCAGTGGCTTGGGAGGCGGCAGCAGGAGGATTACAAGTTTGAGACCAGAGGCAGTCTGCATAACTTAGTGTTGAGACCCTGTCTCAAAAAGTAAAAAAAAAAAAAAAAATGGGCTGGGGGCACAGCTCAGTGGTCCAGCACTTGCAAAGCATGCAGGCACGAGGCTCTGGGTTCAAATCCCAGTACCACAAAAAAAAGAAAAAAGAAAAAAAAAATTCAAGGGCTCAGTGCAAAAGCACTTGCCTAGCATATGTGAGGCCCTGAGTTGAATCCCAAGCACTGCCAAAAAAAATAATTATCTGAAATAAAAGATTCCTAGGTAATCTTAACAGCAAAATAGTAAAAGAATAAAAAAAGTCAATGAGCATGAATTTTAGAAAAGGAAATTATACAAACTGAGAAACAGAAAGAAAACTGAACAAAAAGTGTGGACTGAGCATTGTGGACTCATGGGATAATATCAAAATGTCAAACATGAGAATAACTGGAACTTCAAAAGGTAAGAAAAGCACCTCCCCAAAAAATAAAAGAAAGAGTGACTGAAAACAGCCCAGGTTTGGTGAAAGACACAAATATACAGATTCAGGAAGATCAGTGATTCCCACCATGGAAAACTCCAAAGAAAAATGTATCTAGACTCATCATAATTAGACTACTAAAAACCAAAGATACAAAGAAAATCTAAAGCAAAGGAAAATGATATATTACATACAGAGAGACAATACTTTAAACTGCAGCAGATTTCTTATCTCTTATCTTCACTCATGGCAGTCAAGACAATGGAGCAACTTTAAAGGCTCAAAAGAAACTCTCAGCCCTGAATTCTATAACCAACAGAAATACCCTTCAAGAATGATGGCAAGCTAGAAACATTTTTCATATAAAGGAGAAAATCTATAACCAGAAGAGATGATTATAAGAAACACCAAAAGGAGCTCTTCAAGATAAATGGAAATGATATTGGATCTTTAGGAATGAATGCTAAGCACTGAAACTATTTGTTGCATGTAAATTCTACCTCAATAAAATAGAAAAATAAGGAAAATTATTTGTAACTTAGAATTCTACATGAAGTAAAACTAACAATCAAGAATAAAAGTAAAGATATTTTCAGATGCATAGGACTCAAAAATTTTTCATGTGTTCTTAAGCCGTAAAGGATGTGCTCCACCAACCTGAAATAGTAAACTAAGAAAGAGAGTAATATGGGAATACCTAGTACAAAAGAAATGTAAGGATTTTCCAAGATAACAGAGAAAGAAGACCCAGGATGTGACTGGAGAACAAGTTTAGATTAGAGCACAGGAGAGAGGGAAGACGGAGAGGGGAGGGGAGGGGAGGAGAGGAGAGGAGAGGAGAGGGAGGAGAGGAGAAGAGAGATGAGAGGAAAAGAAGAAGGAAGGAAGGAAGGAAGGAAGGAAGGAAGGAAAGAAGGAAGGAAGGAAGGAGTGGGTAGGAGTGAGAGAGGGGAAGAGGAAGAGAGAGGGGGAGAGGGAGAGAGACAGACTGAGACTGAGATTTTGATAGACTGAATTTGCTATCACTTAGATCTCCACCATCCAAGTATTTACTGTCTTTCTAACCCAAGGCAGAATGCCTGGGCCGGCCTGGCTTGCTTCTTGCTCTTGGCATAACTTGACCATAACCTGATGATGCTCCTACTCACTTGTCCAGTAACATGATTCAGCTGAGGCCATTCATTTCACCACACTGAGTTCTACTTTGATCATTTCGTGAGCTTGTGGATTAATTACAGATTATCTATAATATGCTTCCTTTTATGTAACAAAGAAAAATAAGAACTATACACATACACTCATTTGTGCAAAAAGACACATGATATGATAAATTAGAAACTACTGAGACTGATTAATTACAGGAGGTTGATGGGAACAGACCAAAAAGGAGGCAGGTAAAAACTGGGTGAAAGAAGTGGATGTATATGCAGTTTTATGTGTTCTGACTTCTGGAACCACATTCATGTTTCACTTATTAAGCAAAAAAAAAAAAAAAAGCAACAGAGGGGAAAGGCCCTAAACTGCAATGCAAATAGAAACAAATGATCCTAATTATATTTAAAATGAAAAACACAATAAATATGGATGAAAGTTGAAGACATAAATGTACAAAAATCCCACATTCATGAACTAGAAGAATTAATATTATTAGAATGTACTTACTACCCAAAGTAATCTACAGACTCAATGCAACTTGTATGAAAACTGCAATGAAATTTTTCACAAAAACTGGGAGGGGGAAATCCTAAAATTCATATGGAACCACAAAAGACCCCTAATAGCTAAAGCACTCATCAACACAGCCAATAGCATCACACTTCCTGATTTCAAAGTATACTACAAAGGTACAGGAATCAAAACAGCACAGTATTTCTATAACAACAGACACACAGATCAATGAAACAGAATGTAGAGCCCAGTAATAAACACACACATTCATGATCAACTGATCTTCAACAAAGATGCCAAGAACAAACAATCAGGAAAGGATAGTCTCTTCAACAAATGGTAATAGAAAACTAGACATCCACATGCCAAAGAATGAAGTTAGGACCTTCATCTCACACTATACACAAAAGTCAAATCCAAATCCATTACATTATAGACTCAAAGACTCAAAACTGCAAAACTATTAGAAGAAAAAAAGCAATAAAGTTCTATAACACTAATCTAGGGAAAGATTTTGTTTTAGGATGTTGTTGTTGTTGTTGTTAGGTGCCGTCGAGTCGGTATCTGACTCATAGCGACCCTCATAGGGTTTTCAATGGCTGTTTCGGGATTGCCTTGGCAGTGGATTGCCAGGCCCTTCTTCCATTTTTGCGGTGCTGAGAATCGAACTCGGGACCTCAGAGACTGCAGCGCAGCGCTCTACCAACTGAGCTAACTCCCAGCCCTATTTTAGGATACGAGCCCAAAAGTATAGAAAACAAGAGAAAAAAAGACAAATGGGATTGCATCAAAGTAACAAGCTCTGCACAGCAAAGGAAACAATTTACAAAACAAAGAGACAACCTACAGAAATAGAAAATATATTTGGAAACCATTCATCTGACAGGGCACTAACATCCAAAAGACATAAGGAACTCAAGCAACTCAACAGCAAGAAGATAACTATCCCATATAAGGGCATACAGGTTCCTTTCCCCATATCCTCACCAGTACTTGTTTTGTTGAAGCCAGCCATTCTGACTGGGGTGAAATAGTATCGCAGTGTAGTTTCAATCTGCATTTCTCTGATGACTAAGGATGCTGAACATTTTTTCATATGTTTGTTGGCCATCTGTATTTCTTCTTTTGAGAACTTTCTGTTCAATTTATGTACCTATTTTTTGATTGGGTAATTTTCTCTTTGGTGTTTAACGTTTTGAGATCTTTATATATTCCAGATATTTATATATTCCAGATAGAATCTCTGGTCTGATGTATAGCTGCAAAGATTTTCTTCTGTTCTGTAGGCTGTCTCTTCATTCTGTTGACTCCCTTGCTTTGAAGAAGCTTTTTAATTTTATGCAATCCTATTTGTCAATTCTTGCTGTTGTTTCCTGAGCTACTGGGGTCCTTTTCAGAAAGTCCTTGCCTATTCCTTTATCTTGAAGTGTTTTCACTATGTTTTCCTTTAGCAATTTCAAATTTTTAGGTCTTACACTAAGTTCTTTGATGCATTTTGAACTTGTTTGTTTTGCAATACTACAGAATGGAACTCAGAGCCTCATGCATGCTTCTGCAGCCACTGTACTACTGAGCCACACCCACAGCCCATTTTTAACTTTTTATTGAGACAGGGTCTCACTGCGTTACACAGGCTGCCTCTGGCCTCAACCTGGCAATCCTTTTGTCTCCACCTCCTGAGCTGCCAGAGATATAGGCATGGGCCACCACCATACAGGCTTGAACTGACTTTTGTTCAGGGTGAGAGAGAAGGAACTAGTTTCAGTCTTTTACATGAGGATATCTACCTCTCCACTGCCTGCAGCCATACCACTGTGGCATCTGATCCCGTCAGATCTTGGAAGCTAAGCAGGGTTGGGCCTGGTTAGTACTCGGATGGGAGTCCACCTGGGAACACCAGGTGCTATCGGCTTGGGAGAAGGACCTGACAACCCACTCCCAAAAAACAATCAGCCACTGAAAACCCTATGAACAGCAGAGAAGCACTGACAATGGTGTTTCATTTGTTGTATATACGGTTGCTATGTGTCGGACACTGACTCAACAGCACCTAACAACAACAACACCCACTTCTCCAAGCACAACTTGTTGTCTTTTCTGCAACACATTTTTGGCACCTTTGTTGAACATCAGGTGGCTGTACCTGCATGGGTTTATTTCTGGATCTTCGATTCCACTGGTCTACATTTCTGGGTTTTTTTGGCAAAAGCATGCTGCTTTTGTTACTATGGCTCTTCGGTATAATTTGAAATCAGGTATTGTCATACCAGCGGTGCTCCTCTTTCCACTAAGGATTGTTGTAGCAATTTGGGATCTTTTGCTCTTTGATATGACTTTTAGGACTTTTTTTTTTTCCTAGTTCTGGGAAGAATGCCATTGGAATTTTGATGGGGATTGCACTGAATCTGTGGAGTGCTTTCAGGAATATAACCATCTTCACAACATTAATTCTTCTGATCCACAAGCATGGGAGGGCTTTCCATCTTCTAGTGTCTAACTTCTTCAGTGTTTTAAAGTTTTCATTGGAGAGGTGTTTCATCTCCTTGGTTAGGTTTATTCCTATTTTATTCTTTTTGAAGCTATTGTGAATGGGACTATTTTCCTAATTTCTTTCTCTGTCTGGTTGTTATTGATATATAGAAAAGCTAGCTGACTTTTGTTTCATGAACCTTAGTGAAAGTGTTTATCAGCTGTAAGAGATTTCCAGTAGAGACATAAGGGAATTTAAGGCTTAGGATCATATCATCTACAAATAGTAGTAATTTGACTTTTTCCTTTTCTATTTCCCTCCCTTTTCATTCTTCCTCTTGCTTTATTGCTGTGGCTAAGAGTTCAACTGCTATCTTTATTTAGTAATAGTAGAGAGAGGGAACACCCTTGTCTTGTTCCTGATTTTAAAGGAAATGTTTTCAGTTCTTCCCCATTTAGTGTGGTGTTGGCTATAGAGTTTTTATATATTTCCACTATATGTTGAGGTATATTGCTTCTATTACTAGTTTCTTCAGGGCTTTTATGATGGAGAGAGCTTGAACTTTGTAAGAGGTCTTTTCTGCATCTATTTAGATGATCAGGTGATTTCTGGCACTGAGTCTATTTATGCATTATATTTTATTTACCTAGTTAGGTATTTTTTTAAAGAGCTTAGTAAAACAATTTATGAAAGAGAATGTTTGCTAACTCAACCACCTTGGTGTACCTGTCATCCAAGCACTCTAGAAGATGGTAGTGCATAGAACTCGAGCCCCAAAAGGGATGTTTTAAGAGGGACACAGGTAACAGAGTACAGGAAAAAATGTCTCCACAAAACACTTCTAAACACGTATTCACAACCGTTAGAGTAGCAATATTATAGAATGTGAACTAGATGTCAGGGGATATAGCTGTGTTAGAGCTCTTGCTTTGCATTGCAAAGGGCCCTGGGTTTACGACAAGCAAGGGAAGTTGGATTTCACATTTACCTATAGCGTAAGAGATGTGCCAGATCACACATGGGTTCCCTAGGTCAGGCTAGGTAAAATTAGCATTATTTCTCCTATAGAGAAGCCCCACCCCTTTCAGAACAAATGAGCTGTTTTCCGATGTAAACTTCAGCAAAGGCTGAGCCTCGGGCAGTCTCAGCTTACTTCTAGCTTCCTTGGGAGCGCAGTGGTGGCCAGCATGGAATATTCCTTGGAATCTGGAGTTAAACATGGAATTCCTCTAGTAGCTGAGGGGCTAGGATTAGCAATTCCTGTAAGTGAAAGAATTATGTCCAGTGGTTTTAAGTGTCATCCCAGAACACAGATATCACTTGTTGTTGTTGTTAGGTGCGGTCGAGCGACCCTACATACAACAGGGAAACACTACTGTCAGTGCTTCTCTGCTGTTCATGGGGTTTTCAATGGCTGATTGTTTATTGGGAATGGGTTGCAGGGTCCTGCTCCAGAGCCTACAGCACCTGGTGTTTCCACACGGTCTCCCATCCAAGTACTAACCAGGCCCGACCCTGCTTAGTTTCTGAGATCTGAAGGGATCAGACGCCACAGGGCAACAGCTGCAGACAGACAGAAATCACTAGGATAATGAATTCCCTTTGACTTCAAGAATTGACTCGCTATGGGGAATGGAAGCCTGGGAGTTGGCTGACGGGTGGAAATCAAGGGAATCCAGGTGATAGCTGGTGTTACAGAGGCCAAAGCCAAACAGACTCCCCAATACTTTCCTCCCATGGTGCCAACTTGTGTATGTTGAACCATCTTTGCATCCCTGGAATGAAACCAACTTCATCGTAGAGTGTTTTCTTTTTAATGTGTTGTGGAAGTTGATTTGCAAGTATTTCATTAAGGAATTTTGCATCCATATTCATCAAGGAAATTGGTCTGCAGTTTTCTTTTGTTGTTGTCCTTATCTGGTTTTGGTATCAGGGTGATATTGGCTTCATAGAATGAGTTTGGTTGTGTTCCTTCCATTTCTGTTTTATGGAATAGTTTGAGGTGCATTGGTCCTAATTCAGCCTTATAGGTGTTCTAGAATTCAGCAGTGAACCCATCCATTCCTGGGCCTTCTTTTGTTGAATATTCTTTATTATTCCTCAATCTTTTTGCTCATTATAGATCTGTTTTAAGTTGTTTATATCCTCTTGATCTAATTTTGGTAGGTCATATGTGTCTAGGAATTTGTCCATTTCATCTAAGTTTTCCAGTTTTTTGGAATATAAGTTTTCAAAATCTTCCCAAATGATTGTCTAGATTTCATTGATATCTTTCTTAGTGTTCCCTTTTTCACTTATAATTTGACAAATTTGAGTCTTCCCTCTCTTTTGGTTAGTTTGCATAAGGGTTTACCAATCTTGTTTATCTTTTCAAAGAATCAACTCTGTTTCATCACTTCTTTGTGCTGTTCTGTTAGTCTACATTTCATTAATTTTTGCCCTAATCTCTATTATTTATTTCCATCTATTAATTTTGGGTTTTGCTTGTTCTTACGTTATTTGAGTCCTCTTTGTTTTTTAATGTAGACACTCATAACTGTAAGTTTCTCTCTTAGACCCGCCTTTGCTATAATTCAAGGGTTCAAGTAGGTTGCACTGTCATTTTCATTTGATTCTAAAAAAATTTTTAATTTCCTCCCTGAATCCTTAAGGATCCGCTGATCATTTAAGAGTGTACTGTTCAATCTCCATGTATTTGTATAGTTTCTGTAGTTTCTTTTTCTGTAGTCTCTCTTCTACTGATTTCTACTTTTATTCCATTATGATAAGAATAGAAGAAGTTATTTCAAATTTTTTGTATTTTTTTTTACTTGGTTTACTGGCTAAAATGTGATCTATTTTAGAGAAAGTTCCATGCACTGCTGAGAAGAATGTGTTTTCTGTACCATTTGAATGGAATATTCTTTGTTGTTGTTGTTGTTGTTAGGTGCCGTTGAGTCGATATCCGACTCATAGCAACCCTCATAGGGTTTTCAATGGCAGACTGTTTCGGGATTGCCTTGGAAGTGGATTGCCAGGTCCTTCTCCCATTTTTGTGGTGCTGGGAATTGAACTCGGGACGTCAGAGACTGCAGTGCTGCGCTCTACCAACTGAGCTAAATCCCAGCCCCGGAATATTCTTTAGATATCTATTAAATCTATTTGATCTATTCTGTAGTTTAACTCTGAAATTTCTTTGTTGACTTTTTGTCTGGATGTTTTATCTATTGATGAGACCAACTAACCTAATTTTTAAAATGGAGAAATGGACCTAAATAAGCATGTCTCAAAAGAAGACATAGAAATGGCCAACAGGTATATGGAAAAACTGTCCAACACCACTATCATCAGAGATGCAAATTAAAACTGCAATGAGATATCACCTCATAATTGTTAGAATAGCTGTGATCAAAAAGAAAAAGATAGCCAGACATGGTGGTGCATCCCTGTTATCCCAGCAACTTGGGAGGCTGAGGCAAGAGGAATGCAGGATTAAGGTCAGAAGCAGCCTGTGTAACTTAGCAAGATAATGTCTCAAGATAAAATTTTTTTACAAAAATTGGCTTGGCGTACAGTCCAGTAGTAGAGTGCTTGCAAAGAATGCACAAGTTTAGCTGAGTCCAACTCCCAAGTACCACAAATGAAAACAAATGATAGAAAAGAAAGATAGCAAGTATTAGCATGGATGTAGAAAAAAGGGAACCCCAGGTACACAGTTGGTGGAAATGTTAATTATTATAGCAATTAAAGAAAATAGTATGGATGTTTCTCCAAAATTTTTAAATAGAACTACCCTATGATCCAGGAATTCCACTTCTGTATAGGTACTCAAAGGAAATGAAATCAGTATTAAAAGAGATATCTGCACTACCATGTTCACTGCAGCATTATAAACAATAACTAAGATATGGAATCAACCTAAATATCCATCAGTGAACAAATGGATAAAGAATATATGTTGTTGTTGTGTGCTGTCGAGTCAGTATCCGACTCATAGCAACCCTCATAGGGTTTTCAATGGCTGACTGTTTCGGGATTGCCTTGGGAGTGGATTGCCAGGTCCTTCTCCCATTTTTGCGGTGCTGGGATCGAACTTGGGACCTCAGAGACTGCAGAGCAGCGCTCTACCAACTGAGCTAAATCCCACCCCAAAGAATATATGGTATCTATAAAATGGAATAATATGCAGGCTTATGGAGCTGGTTTTAGCTCAGTTAGTAGAGTGCTACTCTGAGCTCTCGTAGGCCCTGGGTTTGATCCCCAGCACCATCAAAAATAGGAGAAGGACCTGGCAGTCCATTCCTGAAATAATTCTGAAACAATCAGCCACTGAAAACCCTATGGATAGCAAAGAAGGATCAACATAGTGCCAGGCATGGCAAAAAGTGTTGGGGAGTCTTTCATTCTGTTGTACATAGGATCACTATGCATCAGACTCAACAGCATGTAACAATACCATGCAGGCTTAAGAAAGAAAGGAATCCTGCCATTGCTTTGTAACATGGATGAACCTGGAGGACATTATGCTAAGTGAAATAAACCAGGCACAGAAATACAAATGGTGTATGTACAATTTCACCTATATAAAGAATCTAAAAATGTTGAGGAGTAAAGAGTAGAACAGCAGTTACCAGGGACAGGGGGAGTGGGAGAGACTGGGGTGATACTGATCAGAGGATAAAATTTTTCATTTAAAAAGGAGAAATAAGTTCAAGAGTTCTATTGTGCATTATAGTAATTACTGTTAATAATAACATACTATATACTTCAAAACTGATAAATATTTTAAGTATTCTCACCACAAGAATGGAGGAAGCTCACTAACAACCTGCATTATGCAGATAACACAATCCTGCTGAAAATGAAGGTTTGAAACATTTACTGATAAAGATCAAAGAACACACGCTTCAATATGGATTGCGACTCAACATCAACAAAACAAAAATCCTTACAACTGGCTCAGTACAAACTTCACGATAAATGGAGAAAAGATTGAGGTTGTCCAAGATTTTGCTTTATTGGTTCTATAATCGACATCCGTGGAAGCAACAGTCAAGAAATCAAAAGACACATTGTTTTGGGAAAAGCTGTGGCAAAAGATCTCTTTAGAGTACTGAAAAGCAAAGATGTCACATTGAAGATGAAGGTGCACCTGACTCATGCCATGGTATTTTCAGTCACATCACATGGTTGTGAAAGCTGGACATTGAACAAGGGAGACAGAAGAAGAATTGATGCTTTTGAATTATAGTGGTGGAGACGAATATTGAATATACCCTGGACTGCCAAAAGAACCAACAGATCTGTCCTAGAAGAAGTGCAACCAGAGTGCTCCTTGGAAGCAAGGATGGCTAGACTGCATGTTAAATATTTTGGACATGTAGTCAGGAGGGACCAATCCTGGAGAAGGACATCATGTTTGGGAGAGTGGCAGGTCAGCGGAAAAAAAGGAAAACCCTCCACTAGATGGACTGACACAGTGTCTGTAATAATGGGCTTACACATAAATGAGATTGTGGGCCTGGCACAGAGTCAGGGAGTGTTTCCTTCTGCTATACAAAGGGTAGTTATGAGTCAGACCTGACTCAATGGCACCCAACACCACCACTACCACCACCAAGAGAAAACGAGTAGTATGTAAGATTATGAATATGTTAATTAGCCTGATTTAGTCATTCTACAATGTACACATATATCAAAACACCACTGTTGTGTACGTTATTGTACGTCATTTTTATTTGTCAGTTGAAAACAAATCACAACATATTAGAGGACAGCAAGAGAGAGAACAGGGATAACACACTGACTCAAGTAGCTTTTGTGTGCAGTATTTAAGCAAATGCTAAAGCCAAAGACAAAAAGGAAGGGTAAACAAAGATTAAATTCCAGTTAGTAGGTTTGTTTTTCACAGAAGACTAGGTTAGCAATCCTAAAATTATTTTATATTCTAGAATTGAACAAATTAATAAATACCTGTGGATGATGGGAGCCATGTCTGTCAATGGTGAAGAAAGAAATCACAAATATAGAGAGTATAAAGGCTAGAATTGCAATGGAATTGGAGATTGTATACCTGAATGCTTTATAACATTTATAGATAAGACAGAAATATAGGTGTCCTTGTATACACACACAAATGTAAACTAGCACGTATGTATATATTCTTACATTGTCTGTCTGCTGAGAGAGCCTACAATCAATGATATCCCAGCAGCAATGAATGTCTAGTGCCCCTACCTACCATTCATCACTAAAAGGACACAGGGCTCCTCATAAAAATGGCCAATTCTGAGATGTGGGTAGGAAAGTACAAATATGAGCCCAGAAGAGGTTTGGCAACTGTGGCCCACAGGCCAAATCTAGTCAGCCACCTGTTTTTGTGAGTAAACTCACTGGAACAAAGCCCACTCATTAGTTTACAAACTGCATATGGCTGCCTTCCTGCGACAAGGGCAGAGTTAGGTAGTTGCAACAAAGACCATATGGTCCTCAAAGCCGAAAAAATTTACTATCTGGCCGCTTACAGAAAACGTTTGCCAAGCATTGGCCTAGAATATTTTGTTGTTCCACAGTTAAGGAAATTTTCAAAAAAATGATGGAGACATGTCAAAAGTTCACAGAAGCCAGGTCAAAAGGCTCTTTCCTGACAAATATATGATAATTATCAAACTTTTAAAATAATAGATGGTAACCCATTAAAATAAAATAAAAATCCATGAGTTCATACTGATAAAGACAAAAATAATAATCATAAATACATAAAAGGGGTGAGCTCTTCCTTACAACAGACCCTAACTAAGGTAGAAGAAAAAGATAGAATTAAAAATTCCCCATTGGCAACTATCATGTAACTCATGTTCATGAATGAATACTAAAACTAATAGGTAAAAGTTTGAGGAATAACAGAATACTGAAAAGAACCCGCAAAAATACTTAGTAAATCCAAAGAGGAAAATTATATCTTGGCAAGGGAGAACTCTGGCAGGCCCACCTTAACAAAGTAATCAAAGTAAACACCTATAACTGGACAAATGAATCTCATCTGCCTTCCAGTATTATGCACTAAGAAAAACATGTCACTTTTGAAACATCCGTTGAATCCAAGTGGATGGACTTGCTACAAAATAAATGATCTAGAATCATGAAAAATATTAAACTCATAAAAGGGAAAAACTTCCAGACTAAAGGAATCGAAAGACACAGGACCACTCTATGCAACTCAAGATTCAGAATTTTCTTTTCATGTCAAGGACATGATTGGAAAATTTGAGTAAGATCTATAGTTAATGGTATTGTATGTATCAGTTCTAATTTCCTGATGTTCATAACTGTATAATGGTTATAAAGGAGGATGGCTTTGAGTTTCTGTAATTTACTCTCAAGCAGTTCAAGAAAAAGGGGTGGGGCAATTAGGAGGAATATTAAAGGAAATGTGGTAAAAATGCTAACACTGAGGAGTCTAGTAAAGAGATCAGAGTCACTCCTGTATCATTCTTGCATTTTTTTCTGTAGGTTTGAAATTCTACATTTTTTTAAAAGAACCCGTCTGTAATTACAGAATATCTGTTTTATTGAAACACATTTTTCTCATGCTAAATAATAATCCAAACAATTGAAAATAGAAAAATGTAAAAATATCCCCTTCATGGAGCACAAAATGATGCACTAAATCACAGAAGTTCAAATAATTAAAGGATATGAGGGCTACAAGATGATTCCCTCTTGTTTCACATAAGCCAAAATAGATTTATTAGCTGCAAGTTCAAATAAAAGTGATCTCAAATGAGAGTTATTTCAGTAAAAACACTGCCCCTTAACAGGTCAGAAGTGACTTTACTCACTTATATTTTACAAAATAGTTTAAGGATTTAAAAGATTAAATGTCCCGAAAGGGACAATAGCCCAGTACTTTTTGCAAACACAGCTGTTGGTTAAAGCTCTTGAGAAAAGAAAAGCTCTGGAATAAAAATCAGTTGTAGGACGAGAAAATAGTCATAAAATATTAATAAGCAATTCCAAAATTTGCTTATTTATCTAATAGTTCAGTTGTTTCTACACATTTGTTTTATTACCACATGCTTGGCCCTTTTCAGGTCCTGGGCAGAGAGCAATAAGCATGACCAGCAAAGGCCCTACTCTCAAGGCACTTACAATCGAGAGGGAGGAGACATGATAAACCCATACACCGATAACATGGCAGTGAAACAGAGTGATGAGAGAATGACTGGCAGGATGGGAAAGAGGACAGTACTTTAGCCTTGATTAGTTAACATTTCCTTTGAGGAAACAACACTGGTGCTAAGTCTGCCATGAGGTCTCAATAAAGCCTTCTAAGCAAAGGGCAAAAACAATAAAAGAGGAACAACTGGACATAGCTCAGTGGTAGAGCACCTGCCTCATGTTTGCAAGGCCCTGGGTTCAATCCTGAGCATAACAGGAAAGAATAACCAATTTTGTATTAGGTAACAGCACTGTGAAAATATTCACATTGCATAGTGAGATTATGTATATGTACATGAAGGATGTCAGTGATTTCTTTAATACATGTCAGCAAAGGGAAGTCAAACTTAAAAAATGAAATAAGGGAAATGTGCAAAAATTACTAAATTTGGAAGATCAATAATGTGGGTAGAGGCACTACTCTACTTCTGTATATGTTTGGAATTTTTCATAGCAATTTTTAGAAACTCCGTGTACCTTTATATTAAAAGTGGCTATTCTATTCTTTCCCTTGCTCTACTGCACCAGTGTAGTTCTGATCTCTTCAATTCTCCTGATTACCTCATTAGGAGATGGAAAGGGGTTTTTTGTGGCTGTTTGGTTGGGTCCTTAGAGACAAGGTCTCAATGTATGGCCCAGGCTGGCCTCAAACTCATGTCCACCCTCCTGCTTAGCCTCCCAAGCACTGAGATTACAGACGTGCCATCACACCCAGTCTGAGATAGAAAGGAAGCTTTAAAGGTAGGTATACACTGGATAGGTCCTACACTCTGTGGCTGAATCCTCAATTTCTATGACAGACAGAGCTAACCTACCTAAGGCAAGGTTAGAACCCAGAGTCTATTCAAAAGAGAGAACATAAAATAAAGAACTGCATGGTGATAAACAACTCTTTCTTTAAAAAAAAAAAAAAACAAAAACAGAATTGACTAAGGATTGTCATCCTCCTGGAGACTAAAAAACACAATAGACTGCTTCTCCCTCCATTCTCCAGAGACTGCTCTGGCAACGAGCTCCTGATTGTGAAATCACAGTCAATTTTCCATCTTGATCTAACTTGACCTTGCTGTAGCACTTGACACAGTTGAACATTCCCTCCTTTCTTCAACCTCTCTACTTCTTGGCAGATAGGAGATCAGTCCTAAAGATGTTTCTTCCTTTTAAAGGCAAGTGTCGCAGCCAAAGTCCCAAAGTCCCCACAGTAAGCAACCTTTGCCCTAGATGACCAGTTGTGAAGGAATAAGGAGTGAGTCCCTCTGGGGACCCAACAATCTTTAACTTAGAAAATGGTTCAGGAATAATATGTCAGAAACTTCTGCTCATATAGCAGGATCAATATTCTGAAAAACCTTCTGATACAAGTGGAGCATCCTTAGTCCAAAAATCTGAAATCCAAAACTTTTTGAGCACCAATGTGATGCCAAAAATGGAAAATTCCACACGTGACCTCATGTGGCAGGAAAGTCAAAATATGAGCATACTAAAAATATTGTAAAAACTGACATTCAGGCCACATGTATATAGAGTACATGAAATACAAATGAATCTCATGTTTAGACTTGAGTACCATCCTCAAAATATCTCATTATGTATATGCAAATATTCCATAACCCAAAAAAACTCTAAATACAAAAAAATTCTTAGCTCAAGGCATTTTGGATAAGGGATATTCACCATGTATTTATAACTTCTCAACAAAGTATTACCAACTGCTTTTAAAATGTATAATCAAGGTCTCAAGAAAGGAAGAAAAATCCCAAGGAGCTACAAAACAAGAGGCAAGTAGCAATGAGGAAAAAGTAGAAGCTAGTGCTTTGCATCTCTAGGAGCACTTTGAAGGGTCAGCACCAAGAGGCCCATAGCTTAAAGCTGCAGGAAGACAGAGACAAGGCCTCGATGGTATGAGACGTGACGAAATGGAGATGAGCACTACTGCCAGACCCAGACTTACGAGGAAACAATCTCAGTGAAGAAATGGGCTAGAAAAAACGTGCCTGCTGGTGAGGAAAAAAAAATCAAGAAATGTGTGTGCCTGGCTTGGGCTTTGGCAGAGACCCAGGAGAGCTTCTTCTGAAGACTGGGACCTAGCTGGCAGTCTAGTACAAGTCTCACCAACACCAAGCACAGACTGAAAAAGAGCCTAGGTGGAGCGCACCCCCAGGGTGCTGGCTGAACCAAAATATCCTCTCAGAATTATTCACTTCAGAATATCCCCACAGTCCAAAGACTGCTGACTGCTTACAAAACACATGAGGAACATAGTCACCGTGATTGAGAGTCAGGGGAAAAAAAACAAAAAGTGGTACAAAGTAATTTCATATCTTAAAAAAGACAAAAACAGGATATTTTTAATTATAATGTGTAAAAAAATCCAAGAAAAAATAAACACAAGTGGAAGACAAATCTTAAAGGAATTAAGTACTAGATTTAGACATAAAAAGTAATTACTGTTGGTGGACAATAATTACTATTGGTGCACAGCATTATAAATAAATATTAGTACTAAACCATCTTTCTCCTCTTGAGTTTTAAAATTATGCTAGATGATTAAAAGCAAAATATTGTCTGACATGTTTCTCAATGAATGAAGATACTTAAGTCAGCTAATTATAAAGTTGCAGTCATTTTTTAATGATATTTAGCAAAATTTTACTTGCATGTGATAGTAATGATAACATTTGATAATTTCCACATTCACCTGGATCCCCTTTCTTGGGAATAGGCACTAACATGGATCTCTTTCAGTCAATAAACCAGGTAACTGTCTTCCAAATGTCGTGGTATAGGCAAATGAGCACCTCCAGTGCTGCACCTGCTTGTTGAAACATCTCAATTGATATTCCATCAATTCCTGGAACCTTGTGTTTTACCAGTGCCTTCAAGGCAGCTTCTACTTCTTCATTCAGTACCCTTGGGTCCTGATCATATGCAACCTCTTTAAATGGTTGGTTATCCACCAATTCTTTTAGGTATAATGACTCTTTCTTCCTTCCATCTTTTTTTGATATTTCCTGCATCATTTAATATTTTCCCTGCAAAATTCTTCACTATTGCTGCTTGAGACTTGAAGTTTCTCTTCAATTCTTTGAGCTTGAGAAAAATAGAAAGTGCTCTTCCCTTGTGGTTTTCTAACTCCAGCTCTTTGCACATGTTATTACAACATTTGTCTCCTCAATATGCCCTTTGAAATCTTCTGTTTAGTTCTTTACCTGCATCATTTCTTCCTTTTACTTTAGCTGCTCAATGCTCAACAGCAAGTTTCAGAGTCTCTTTTTGACATGTAATTTGGTCTTTTCTTCTTTCTCCTGTGTTTTAAATAACTTTTTGCTTTCCTCATGAATGATGTCTTTGATGTCATGCCACAACTCATCTGGTCTTTGATCATTCGAAAGTAACGGCAGCAAAATATTGATAGTGAACTGCCAGAAAATCTAGCCAGATTCAGGAAAAGGACATGGAACCCGGGACATCATTACTCACATCAGATGGATACTGATCAAAAACAGAGAATACTAGAAAGATGTCAATCTACGTTTTATTGAATATGCAAAGGCATTTCACTGTGTGGTTCACAACACTTTATGGATAACATTGCAAAGAATGGAATACCACAACACTTAATTGTACTCATGAGGAATCTTTACATGGACCAGGAAGCAGTTGTTTGAACAGAACAAGGATGGTTTAAAGTCAGGAAAGGTGTGAGAGAGAACTGTATCCTTTTACCATGCCTCTTCAATCTCTATGCTGAGTAAATAATCTGAGAAGCTGAATTTTATGAAGAATGTGGCATCAGGATTGGAGGAAGAATTATTAACAACCTGTGTTATGCCGATGACACATCTTTGCTTGCTGAACCTGCAGAGGATTTGAAATATTTACTGATGAAGATCAAAGAACACAGCCTTCACTATGGATTGCACCTCAACATCAAGCAAACAAAAATCCTTACAACTGAGTCAGTAAGCAACTTCATGACTAAATGGAGAAAAGATTGAGGTTGTTCAAGATTATGTTTTACTTGGTTCTACAATTAATGGAAACAGCAGTCAAGAAATCAAAACACACATTGCACTGGGAAAAGCTGTTGCAAAAGACCTCTTTAAAATATCGAAAAGATGTCACATTGAAGACAAAGGTGCATCTGACTCATGCTATGGTATTTTCAGTTGCATCATATGCCTGTGAAAATTGGACAGTGAATAAGGAAGACAAGAGAAGAATTGGTGCTTTTGAATTATGGTACTAGAAATGAATATTGAATATAACATGGAATATTGACTATAACATGGACTGCCAAAAGAACCAACAGATCCATCCTAAACAAAGTGTATCGGTGCTACCTGGAAGCTAGACTATATCTTACATATTTTTTACATGTCAGCAGGAAGGACCAATCCCTAAAGAAGGACATCATATTTGGGAGTGTGGCAGATCAGCAAAGAAAAGGAAGACCCTCAGTTAAATGGACTGACACAGTGGCTGCAACAAGCTTAAACATAAAAAAAGATCATCTACATGGCCCAGTGTCAGGAACTGTTTCACTCCATTGTACATAAGGTTGTTATGAGTCGTATTCAACTAGACAGCAACTGACAACAATTATAAAACAGGAAGGAGAAAGGGACCTAAATGGCAGGAAGGTTCCTATGCTTCACTTGAAGTGGTAAGATATTCATTCTAGTAGATGATGACAGCAAAGACAGCAATGCTCCCAAGGTGCTCTATAATTTCTACACAATTCTTACCAAAATCTCAAGATGGTTTATAGATCTAGACAACTTTTCTTTTTTCTTTTTTCTTTTTTTTTTTTTTTTGTTTCTTTGTTTTTTGTTTTATGTTTTTTGTTTTTGCAGTACTGGGGATTGAACCCAGGGCCTCATGCATGCATGCTTTGCAAGTGCTATGCCACTAAGCTGCACCCCCAGCCCATTTTATTACTTTTTTGAGAGAAGGTCTCACTAAATTACACACACCATCTTTGGTCTCCAACTTGTGATCCTCCTGCCTCTGCCTCCCGAGTCATTAGGATTACAAGCGTGCTCCACCACACCTGGTGGTAGACAACTTTTCCTAAAATTTATATGGAAATTCAAATGAACTAGGATAACTAAAATAATGAACAAAAAAAGAATAAAGTTGGCAGAATTACATTACCTAATATTAAGGCATATAGCTATAGAAATCAAGGCAGTGTGCTATTTTGAGAGGGGCAGACACCTAGACCAATGAAAGAACATAAAGAACCCAAAAACAGCACCATATAAATATGTCCAACTGAATTCTGACAGAGGTACAAGAGCAGTTGAAAAGAAGAAGGATAGCCTTTTCAACAAGTGGTGATGGAGCAACGGGACACCAACAGACAAAAAGACACACTTTGACAGAAGCCTTCTACTTTATACAGAAATCAAACTGAAAATCGGGATTTCAAATTAAACCCAATCCTGAACCCTAAACCCATTCCTGTTCAAGCATTTTTTAAAATTTTTCTCTGGAAGGTGCAGTGACACACACCTATAACCCACACCTGGGAGGTAGAGGCAGGAGGAGCACGAGTTCAAAGCCAGAGGCAGCCTGCATAACTTAGTGAGACCTTGATTCAAAACAAAAAAATTAAAAATGAGCTGGGGGTGCAGCCTAGTGGCAGAGCACTTGCAAAGTACGCATGAGGCCCTGGGTTCAACCCCCAAGCACCGCTTAATTAAATTAATTTATTTATTAATTCTGAAACCAAACCTGAACCCAGAGGTTTGAATCCTATGTACAAATAACTGGGGTCAGGTTCAGAAAAAAATGTTTGAATGCTTGAACCGGAACAAGTTCAGTGTTCTAGTTTGGGTTCTGATGAAGGGCTGCTCAAAATGGATCTCAGATCTAATGTAAGAGTATAAAACTTTTAGAAGACAATAGCTTCTTGACCTATGATTAGGGCAAGAGCTCTTACACATGACACAAAAAGCATGATTCATACAGGAAAAAAAGTGGATAAACTGATCTTTTCTTTTTTTTTTTTTTTGCAGTCCTGGGGGTTAAGCCCAGGGCCTCCCACTTGCATGCTCTGCAAGTGCTGGACCACTGAACTGCAACCCCAGCCCATTTTTTCACTTTTTGAGACAGGGTCTCGCTAAATTACGCAGACTATCTCTGGTCTCGAACTTGCGACCCTCCTGCCTCCGCCTCCCCAGCCGCTGGGATTACTGGCGTGCGCCACCACGCCCGGCTTAACTGATCATTTTTTCACTTCTAGAACCTGGTCACTGACATAGCTCAACGATAATTTAAGACATTTTTACTCAAAATGTAGAACGGTAGAGCTCTTCTAAGAAGCAGTCAGTAGAATCTGACTTCTCTGTTTTCTCCTTAAGGAGTAAAATAAAGTGGCTGAGCGGGAGGGACTTAAGTATATATAATTATTTCATTTCAATGAAAAGCATTAGGTGGACACTATTTACCTGCAACCTATCATTTCAAGACATATATAAAAATCTCTAGGGAGATTTTTATGTGTTACAGACTCTCAAGGCTAATTCTAGGACGACTGGCCCCAATCAGAAGTTACTAATAAAGAAAAAAGGCCATCTTGTGTACTGTAACAAGGATCTTAGCATATCATCTTGAACCCTAGTTCCCAACTACTTCTCTAATTTGTAAAGCGTAACTACTGATGAAATTTGGGTTTCCATAATTTTATTGTAAGTCTTTAAAACATTATACTAGTTTTAAAACATTAAACAATATACTACTATATTAAAACAATATACTTAAGAAATTAAGATTATGAAATATTTTATTCATTTCTTCAACCTCAAAGCATAGCAGAATGTCTGCTGATTAAGGACTCAATAAAATTTGTTGAAAATTCTACCACTCACAAAGAAAAATAAAGTGCTGAATTAAAGAGACTGAGATACCGCCGGGTGCGGTGGCGCATGCCTGTAATCCCAGCTGCTGGGGAGGCGGAGGCAGGAGGATTGCAAGTTCGAGACCAGAGGCAGTCTGCATAACTTAGCGAGACCCTATCTCAAAAAGTAAAAAATGGGCTGGGGGTGCAGCTCAGTGGTCCAGCACTTGCAGAGCATGCAGGTGCAAGGCCCTGGGTCCAACCTCAGTACTACCAAAAAAAAAAAAAAAAAAAAAAAAAAGACTGAGATGATGAAATGCACAGAATTATCATCACCTCAACCTTCCTGCACATTCAATCAATCCACTCTCCAGACCGTTACCATCTGTCATTGTTCTAGTGCCAGTGCACAGGACTTCCCTCCTAAGTTAACGCTGTTTCTCCTGGTCCACCCACCTCCTCAATACCAACACGTGACTCCCCAGCCAGTCCGCCCTGCCTGACATGTGGCTCTAATTCTGTCCCCACCCCATTCAAAGCTCAGGCCACTGCTTCACAGAGCCCTTCAGCAGATGCACGCATAGTACAACTTGTTCCTTTGGTCCCCCTTCATGTGTCTCTTCATGCTATAGGATTCTGAGTGAAACATTCATTTATTCATTCACTCAGTTAACAAAAATATACTGAGCTCCTACATTGGCCCAAGTACTATGGCTGACCCTCAGGAATACAATGAAAAAGGCCAGATGTGGTGGCACATGCTTATAATCCTGGCACTCTGGAGGCTGAGGAGGCTGAGGCAGGAAGATCGTGAGTTCCAAGCCAGCCTGGGCTACACAGTGAGATCCTGCCTCAAAAAAAAAAGGAAAAAACTGGAGGAGGACAAGGAGACCTGTACTTCCTCTTGTGAAGCTTTAAAGCGTACAGTGTACGGTGAAGAGAGATGTGAAACAATCCAACAGACTAATGTGTAACTTCCAACTCAATTCATCCCATTAAGAAAGATAAGAATGGAAGGAAAAGCAGGGGCCAGACCACGCCAGGGCTTATGGGAATATCGTAAGAAGTTTGGTTGGGATCTTACAAACAATGTGGGGGTACTGAAGTATTCCTTCAGCTGGGAGGATCAGCATCATCAGATTTACATTCTGATAACATCTCACAAATTGCAGGGTACCAAATAGGATGGGGACAGATGGACAAGAATGCCTGGGCCCCCAGGTAGGTGGCTATTTGAAAGCTGTTGTTGTTATGTGCCGTCAAGTCAGGTCCAACTCATAGCAACCCTTGCTATTTGAATAGTTCGTGCAAAAATAATGGTATTAAGATCAAGAAATTTAAGCAAAGAAATATTGAGGAGGCCAAATCAACAAAACATGGTGATCGACTGGACACAAAGAGTAAGGGAAGGAGGGTTGGGGGTGACGGTGTACTAGAACAGGATTACTGCACTGGGGCAGAGGGGCAGAGAGCATCGGCCCAGGACTGGGCACGCTGAGTCTGAGGTGACTATACCCCCGAGATATGGTACCAAAAAGGCAGCAAGAGCTCTGAAGACGCCTGGGCTGAGGTGAAATCTGGGAATCACTGAAGAATAAATCACAACTGAAGTTATAGACACAGATGAGATCAGCCTGAAAAGACAGTATAGAGGAAAAAGGACCGGAGACTGAGACTTGAGAAGCCTCAAAGTTCAACAGCCACAGAGGAGGAAATCAAGATTCACGTTTATCTGAATGTTAGAGTTGAGAATTCCCATGTCTTGGTGATAACACAGCACTTCAACAATGGTGGGATGCAGCTTAAGGATAGGGCTTGAGTAGATTTAGAGTCTCATGTACTTGCCTATCAGAGACAGAATCATCTTAATGCCACTGAAGTACTGGAGTTCTGGTCATAAATGACACAATAACAAATGAGAGATCTACAATGACTCTGCATACAAAACCAAAATTCAGAGATCATCCAGGATCTTCTCAAATATAAGCTTTGCTACCAAAAAAAAGGTCCCAGAATATTATACAGCTGAGACTGTTTCATTTTTCAATAGCTTCATTTTGCATGTGTATTTTGTACAGGATTACATTATAAATTCAGTCTCATGTTTCTCCTTCACATATACAGCATTAAACTCATCTACAAAATTACTAAATTGGAACAAATTATCTTTAAATACGCTTTTAAATTTTTCATATCAATTGGCATTTTCAAGCCCCTGAAATTTATTCTAACTTCTCTTTTGGGGAAAAACGTGAGGACTTTGGAGACAGATTCTAGACAGAGTAGCAAAAAGCTTAAGCCAAGTATGTTGTTGTTGTTAGGTGCCGTCGGGTCAAGTCCAACCCATAGCGACCCTCATAGGGTTTTTACGATGGCTGACTGTTTCAGGATTGCTGTGGGAGTAGGTTGCCACGTCCTTCTCCCATTTTGCGGGGCTAGGAATCGAACTTGGGACCTCAGAGACTGCAGAGCAGCACTCTACCAACTGAGCTAAATCCCAGCCCCAAAGCCAAGTATAAGTATTTAGAAACAAGAAAAAATCCTCTTACCACCCAGTCCATAAAGGAAGGAACAGAGACACTTACAAAATCAAAAAAGAACAAGGATTAAGTAAAAACCTCATCTTTTTAAAGAAAATTAGAACCTAAAACAGCACGGGAAAGTGTCTACTGGTTTCACAATTCATGCTCAGCTCCAAATACCAAAAGAAAAAGCCTTATTTTAAAAAAGTTTATTTTCACAGTGTGTGAGCAGTCACACTGGAATCTCTGCCATAATCAGTCAATTTAGGGAAAAACTATCAAATAAAATCTGTCTGGGATCTTATTACTTTTCTTCATTACCTTTTTATTTTGGAAATTTATTTTGGAAATCTACCTTTTTATTTTGGAAATGTTATCACCAAGACATGAGAATTCTAAACTCTAACATTCAGAAAAATGTGAGTGAATCTTGATTTCCTTCTCTGTGACTGTTGACCTCTGAGGCTTCTCAAGTCTCAGTCCCCGGTCCTTTCAAAGTAGGAAAATGTGTTGTAATGAACTTCCATATGTTCACTATCAAATTCAACAATTATCAACTAATAGCTTGGTGTACCCCTGCAGGCTCACCCACATCTACAAGCATGCACATGCACACACACATACACACACACACACATACACACACATAACAAAAATAATTACATGAAGCACATGGGAAGACTTTTTAATCCCCTTTAAAAACTCTCAATTGCAAGTTATAAAGTCAAAATATTCTATTTAGCAATCAATTCAGCAACAACTAATGCCATCACTTAGGGCTTTTACTTACATAAACCAGAAATTGTTCAGAGGAAGGCTACCACAGGTACAATTCATGGCATGATAAAGAAGCAGATATTTAATAATACTGCTAAAAAATAACTCATCCGCCAACCATATGCATAGTTTCAATGGTAATCACAGCCATTATCTCTCCATATACACCAATTTCAAAAGTAATAAGACAAAGGAAAGAGAGTTAAAAAGCTTATCCACATGGCCAATTTCACCATGGCAATATAGAAACCCTGTAACTTTCAGAATCTATTCTCTACTGAACAAAATGATCAAAACACACATGAATTTAAAGTCGTTTTCCCTAGGTTCGTATCATTTCAAATAATACCAGTGTTCATGAAAACTTCTTTTTAAATTTTACACAAGAGATTAATATCAAGTTGGCTTCTGTGTTAGTTCTTTTTAAAACATGTTAATTCTATCATCATTATTTTGTCCTTGGGAAAGGGTTACTATAACAATGCCTACTATTCTCAGGGCTGCAGCCACAAACATCTGGAATTTACTACTTACGGAATCTTTGAGCCACGTTCCTGCCTAAAACACAAGGTCCATGTCATGTCTAGGACAGCATTCCCAAAGGAAGACATACAAAGTCAAAAGCAGTTGTACAAGTGAAAGTCCCTGAATGTCACAGAAAAGAATTCTATTATTACTCAAGGAATGCAGGACACAAAATTCTAAATGAAAAGACTAAGACACTAAACCCAAACAACACAGTGAGATGCAGAGTTTAATGACCCCAACCCAATGTGCAGCAGATCCCGTCAGATCTCAGAAGCTAAGCAGGATTGGGCCTTGTTAGCACTTGGATGGGAGACTGCCTGGGAACACCAGGTGCTGTAGGCTTGGGAGAAGGGCCTGGCAACCCACTCCCAAAAACAATCAGCCATTGAAAACCCTATGAATAGCAGAGAAGCACTGATAATAGTGTTTTGCCTGGTGTACGTAGGATTGCTATGAGTCAGACACCGACTCGACAGCACCTAACAACCACCACCACCCAACCTTCTGATTCTAGATCAAGTCCATCAGCTAAGCACCCAATACTGGTGGACCTGAAAAGCCCTATAAAGCCAACCCTGACTCTAGCCCTCATTTCTGCCCCACTGGATGTGAATGAGTTTGGAATGAGTTTGGATCTAGGATTTACGGCTCTTTAAAATTCTGCATTTCCCAGATAAAACCACTCTACTGAGACAGATCAGAAGGACCCAAGGCTCCCTAAGGCACTGAAACAGGGGACAGGCACTGCTAAGCATTAAGTGCTGTTATGCACTGTTAAATGCTGTTGAGAATGTCAGTTTTGTGTTGAGCTGTAAGTACCATTAGCACCCTGTAACTTTTCTTTTTCCTGTGAATGAGTGAAACTGTTGAGAGCAGGCTGCTCAGGACTTTGAATGGCAGTGGAGAGACACTGCCCTTATGCCTGGCAGCCTAGAGTAGGGAACTGTCAGCAAAGCAGACGCTTCTCTGACAACTGGCCAGATTGCCCTCATAGCAGCTCAGCTGTTTTGGACATTTTACAATCACTCTGAGAACACTCCAGAACCAAGGACCATTGTAACTGAAGGCAAAACTCCTGCTCCAGGAAGCCTTGTTCCAGTCACCACAGCTCCAGACAACCTATACTTGCCTTGAAAGGCAGCACTCCAGGCAAGACACACATCAATGGATTTCAGATGACCCTGCAGTTAGCTCACTCAAGACGGAAGCAGGAGCACCTCTTCAGTAACTCAACAAGAAGCTAATGATTGGTGTAATGCAAAACTTGTGATTGGTCCCTATGGACAGCCTACGATTGGTGGAACTAGAAGCTATGCTATGATTGGTACAAATATGATCCTTCATTTGCATACTATACCCAGGCCACACACATACCCTAGTGGCTATATAACCAGGCAGCTCAGCTCACTTTTTTAGTCAGCTAGGAGACATGGGGGCTGTGATTTAGCTCAGTTGGTAGAGCGCTGCGCTGCAGTTTCTGAGGTCCTGAGTTCAATTCCCAGCACCGCAAAAATGGGAGAAGGACCTGGCAATCCACTCCCAAGGCAATCCCGAAACACTCAGCCACTGAAAACCCTATGAGGGTCGCTATGAGTCAGATACCGACTCGACAGCACACAACAACAACGAGACATGACCTGTGCTGCCCCCTGGTGTTGTAACATTATTGTTGTTGTTAGGTGCCATTGAGTCCTGTCCAACTCACAGTGACCCTCATAGGGTTTTCAATGACTGTTTCAGTAGTGGACTACCACATCCTTCTCCCATTTTTGCAGTGCTGAAGATAGAAGCCAGGTGCTCAGAAAGTCTGGAGCAGCACTCTACCAACTGAGCTAAACCCCAGCCCATTAGGCCCATTAAAAGGCTTCTCCCGAATGGTCTTTTCTTACTTACTTGTGATTTTTTATCATGGATAGAGCAGGCTGAGCTGGCAACACAAAGAGGCCCTGGTAGGAGCAAGAAGGCAGCTAAATAGTTCCGGAGAGCAACCAGGGGCAGAAAGTGCAGGGAGCAAAGTCTCCTGAGACAGTGAAGGATGCCAGAAGGCAAGAGGAAGCAGAAAGACAAAGGAATGTGGAAGGCAGAGCCTAGAAAGAGTCAAAGACAAGAGAATGCAGGCCCCATTCACTGGAGGAGATCCAGAGGGCTGCCAAGACCTAAGTGCTGAGGGTCCCAATACCCAAGATCTAAGAGTGACAACACCAGCCACTATTAGGAGCTGAGAGTGTCACACCCTGGGCTTGAGACCAGAAGCCTCACCATCACCTGCTCCTGCCAATGCTAGCTACAAGCTGTGGCTCACCACTTACTAAGTATGAGGCCACTGACAGTTAAGGACCATAATAGCAAGCCTCTGACCTGAGCATCTAGAGATACAAGTCTAGGACCCACCACAGAGCTTGGAATAACAAGCCTCTAAATTCTCAGGACCCAGAGTCTGGGTTTGTTAATCCAGCCCAGGGCCCCCAGAACCCAAAGGCCCAGAAACATCAACACTGAGGAAACTGCCCTTAATCTAGTCACAATTTCTGTGGAGACAGAGCAAAAGAATCCCAGCCAGCTCATTGGTAATGCTACTGCTCACCAGGGCCATCTCCATCAATTTAATAGTTAACATCTTCAGGTAGATGGCAGAGGAACAGGACAATCCAAGAAAAACAAACAACCAAAATAATTACAGAAATACTGAAACGCAACTGACACACCCAGAAATCCTTACTTCTCAGGGAGACAAAACAAACCAAAGCCTATGCACCCCATGAAAATAAGCCAGGCCTCCACTTCCTTTCTCCATGTTGCTAGTGCTTACACAAGCCTTCTAAGCAAAGGGTCAGAATGAGGGCCCTTAGCTCCATGGCAAAGCTCAGAACCTCAGGATTATCTTAAACCTTCAGGTTGCAAGTGTTCAACTTATCACTGATGGGGAAACTCCATCACTAAGATCTTGCTGCCTCGGGACGTACATTAAATATAAAACATATTCATAGCTGGGCATGGTGGTGCAGGCCTGTAATCCCAGCGGCTTGGGAGGTGGAGAGAGGAAGATCGCAAGTTCGAGACCAGAGGAAGTCTACGTAACTTAGCGAGACCCTGTCTCAGAAAGTAGAGAAAAAAATAAAAGGGCTAGGGGTGCAGCTCAGTGGTCCAGCACTTGCAAAGCATGCAGGCATGAGGCCCCGGGATCAACCCCCAGTACCACAAAAAAAAAAAAAAAAAAAAAAAAAAAACCATTCATACAGGGCTTTTGCACACAGTTCACGAATACAGATGTAAGGAAATCAAAAGTTAGATTCCCACAGTGACTGTAATCTTGACAAACTTAAACATATGTACTTCACACTACTTCCGATGGTGGTGGTGGTTGTTAGGTGCCGTCGAGTCAGTATCCCACTCATAGCGACCCTCTGTACCACAGGGGAAACACTATTGTCAGTGCTTCTCTGCTGTGCATAGGGTTTTCAATGGCAGATTGATTTTTGGGAGGGGGTTGCCAGGTCCTTCTCCCAAGCCTACAGCTTCTGGTGTTCCCAGGCAGTCTCCCATCCAGGTACTAACCAGGCCCGACCCTGCTTAGCTTCCGAGATCTGACGGGATCGGATGCCACAGGGCTATGGCTGCAGGCTTACTTCCGATGGCAGTGACCTCAAAAGAAGCTTTAAAGAAATAAAGCACATTTTAATCTCCACATCTAATTACAGTAAAAAACTCCCAGACAGAGGGAGATTAGAAAACTGCCTTTTTCTAGACATGGTGGAGCTCCTTCTTTGAGAAATTAACAGACTGAAGATAGCAATGAAGAATGTCTTGGAAAAAATACCTAGCTGGGTGCTGTGATACATGCCTATAATACCAGCCACTTAGGATCAGAGGCAGGAGGATGCCAAGTTCAAGGCCAGACGCAGCCTTCATACCTTAGCAAAACACTGACTCAAAATAAAATATTAAAAAATGGGCTGGGGTACAGCCTACTGGAAGAGCACTTGCAAGTATGTGCAAGGTCCTGGGTTCAACCCTTTAGTACCAGAAAAGAAGAAAAAAGAAAAGAAAAGAGAAAAAGAAATAGAAACAATTCTTATCTAGCCTAAAGGAGACAGGCCAGACAACAGGGTTTCCTCTACATTCTCATTTCTAAGATACAAAACTATAAGCTGTTTGATGCTTAAAATTTCATCTCAAATACTTAATATTTCCCAAAGTACTATAAATGCTAATCAGATGTAGAATAGACTCGATTTTAGCTCCAACTCGAAGCAACAGATGAAATACCTGAAGTCATCACAAAATGAATCAAATACCATAAAACAAATCAAATGCTTCTTTATGTCAGGTGAAAATAGTTCTCCTCATTTCAAAGTCAAAATACCAATTTCTAGAAGCCAAGCACTGCTACAATGGGCTAAAATGTTAATAGAAGACAGCAGAGCTCAGTGGTTAACAGGCTTCTGAAATCAAAACTCCAGAGTTGAATCCAGTCTCTACCACTTACAAGCTGTGACTCAGACAAGATATCTAACCTCCCTTTGCCTCAATTTGAACACCTATAATACTAAAATGTACTTCACAGAGCTGTCCTGAGTACTAAATGAGATAATGTCCTGTACAAGAAAGGAAAAGGAGGGAAAAGATACTAAAGGGGACATTATGATTATCAAGTGAGAAAATTATAATAGATGGCAGATCTGATAAAAGTTGTATCCATGATAAATTAACTGTTAATTTAGGAATAACTTTTCTGTGAGTATGCACGAAATTATCCTTACTCTTGAAAATACTCACCAAAGTATTTAGAGATAATGATGTATGCAATTTACTCTCAATTGTTGAAAAAAGAATTTTATTTTGTACTTATGTATGTGCATATAGAATAACAGAGAGAGGCAGAGAGAAAACAAAGAGTAAAGCTAATGGGACAAGATGGTAATAGTATATATGCTCTTAGCATATATACTCTTGAGCATTTATCCTAGAGAAATGAAAACTTACATTTGCACATGAATGTTCACTGCAACTTTCTTCACAATAGTCAAAAACTGAGAAAAACCCATCTGTCCTTCAACAGATGGCCATCCATGACATAGAACACTACTCAGAAATAAAAAGGAACAAACTACTGATAACATGCAACAACCTGGGTGAATGGTGAATCTCAAAATAATTACACTAAGTGAAAAAAGCCCATCTCAAATGTTATGTACTGTATGATACCATTTATATATGACAAAATTTAGAGAAGAATGTAATGGTTACTTGGGATAGAGAGGCTGGGAGGAAGGAACATGACTGGCTATGAAAGGGTACCATGTGGGATCCTGGTAATAGGACTCTTCTGCATCTTGACGTGATGTCACAAAAGTCCACAGATATGATAGAACATGCACACATTCACACAAATGACTGCAAGTAAAACTGGTAAAATCTGAAGACACAATGCAGGAACTATAAAATGTAAAGGTGGGCGCAACTTCCTGGTTATGATAATCTACTACAGTTATCTAAGAGAAAACTGGGTGAAGGGTACACAGGCTCTCTTTGCATTATTTTTTCCTTCACATAATTCTACAATTATCTCAAAATAAAGAGGTTTAAAAAGAAAGTTTTAAAAGAAAAAATGTAAGCAAAAATTGGTATCAGAAAATAATTTACAAATAACAGTAGAGCACTAGAGGTATTCCAATTAATTTAAGAACAGGAAAATGTCACTAGTCATTATAGTGTTATTCAATATTATTCTAAATGAGCTAGCCACTGTTATATTTTTTAAAGTGATATAAATATTAGGAAAAAGACAAAATGATCAATTTTAAATAGAATTACTATCTACCTAGAAAGTCCAATATAATCACCAGAAAAAGTATTAGAATATCAGTTCAACAGTGTTCAAATACAATATGTAAAAATTAATAGCTGTCTCATTATATCCCACAAGGGATATGGAACTCTGATATCAATAAGAAAACTTTGTATAATGAAGAACTTTGTTCTACCTTTTATTTTTGAAATCTTTATATAAGTTATGTACATATTTTTAACTATTAAAAGATTTCCCTCTGAGTATAATAACTATCTCTAATAAGCATCTCCAAAACAACACATTCTCCAATTCTCCTTCATTAAAGCATATTTATTCCTCTTTGATTTTCCATTTCTCAGTCTCCAATGCTCCCTTCACTTTAGAAGCTAAATATTTTAGAAAGTAGTTTGAAAAATATTTTACAGCCAGGCACCATGGCACTCAACTATAATGCTAACCACTCAGGAGGTAGAGGCAGAAGGGTTGCAAGTTCGAGGCCAGAGGCAGCATGCAAAACTTAGCAAGATAGAGTCTCAAGATAAAAAATAAAAAGCGGGGTAGGGATGCAGCTCAGGCATAGAGCACTCAAAAAGCATGCATGAGGCCCTGGGCTCAGCCCCATAGTACCACAAAAAAAAACAAAATTTTTTAATTTAAAAAAAGAGGAGTTGGGGATGTGACTCAGTGGCAGAGTACTTGCCCAGCATATACAAAGCCATGGATTTAAACCCCAGTACCAAGGAAAAGTGCCTGCAGCCGTAGCACTATGGCAGCCGATCCTGTCAGATCTCAGAAGTTAAGCAGGGTTGGGCCTGGTTAGTACTTGGAGGGAAAATCTCCTGGGAACACCAGATACTGTAGGCTTGGGAGAAGGACCTAGCAACCCACTCCCAAAAATCAATCCACCATTGAAAACCCTATGAACAGCAGAGAAGCACTGACAATAGTGTTTTGCCTGTTGTACATAAGGTGGCTATGAGCTGGATACTGACTCAGGGCACCTGAAAACAAACAACCACCACCAAGGAAAAAAGTGTTTCCTAGCCAGGTGTATGGCACAAGCCCATAATCCCAGCACTCAGGACATTAAGGAAGCAGAGGCAAGAGGATCAGGAGTTCAAGGCTAGCGTAGACTACACAGCAAGTTCAAGGCCAGCCTGATTTACACAGTGAGACTGTGTCTCAAAAAAACCAAGGGGTGGGGATAGAGCTCAGTAGTAGAGCATTTGCCTTGTATGTGCAAGGCCCTGGATTCTATCCCCAGCACCACCAGAAATAATAACTTTCCAATTTCTCAATGTCTTAAGTACAGTCATCCCACTTGACAGATTGGTTCCAGGATCCCTCATGGATATCCAAATCCAAAGAGGCTTAAGTCCTTTAAATGTGATAATATTTGCATGCTCGGATTTAGCTGAGTTGGTGAGCGCCGCTCTGCAGTCTCTGAGGTCCCAAGTTCAATTTCCAGCACCGCAGAAATGAGGAAAGGATATGGCAACCCACTCCTGAGACAATCCTGAAACAATCAGCCATTGAAAACCCTATAAGGGTTGCTATGAGTAGGTCACGACGTGATGGCACCTAACAACATTTGCATAGAAACTATATATACCTTTCCATAGACTTTAAATCATCTCTAAGTTACTTATAATACCTAATACAATGCAGAGTCTGTGCCAATAATTTTTATGCTGTATTATTTAGGGAACAATGACAAGAAAAAAGTTCACACATGTTCAGTATTGATGCAATTTTTAAAAATATTTTCAATCTGCAGCTGGTGATTCACTGGATACAGAACCCATAGATATGGAGACCCAGTTGTACTTTGAACAACTCTAAGCCAGCTGTTAGGCGTGAGGATCTAAGTTTTCTTCCAGATCAGAATCTCCATCTGCTTCAGGAGCTAGAATCCTTTTAATCAGCGCTAGGAGACTCTAAATGGATGTTCTTCCACAGGCTTCAGAGCCATCTACCTTTATGAGGCTTCTGTCTCCCATGCATTCCAAGTTCTCAGTCAATGAAGGTCACCTATAGCACAACCCCATTCAGACCATCCATTTCTAGTCAGGGCATCTCATATTAACCCTGGTTTCAAACTACGGCTGCATCCAAACCATTGTTATCAGTCCAACTCATTTCCCTAGTGGCTGCACTATCTGTAAGACCACATTGTTTGTAAGAACAAGGCTAGTACTATAGTTTGGATCTTAAATGTCCCCCCAAAGATCCATGTATTAAAAGCTTGGTCCCCAGAATAGTGCTTTTGGCAGGTAGAAGAATCTTTAAGAGGTAGAGCCTAGCGGGAAGTCTTCAGATCATGGAAGCCATGCCTTTGAATGGGATAATGGGATCCAGGCCCTTCTATCTTTCTTACCCTGGCCATGAGGTAAGCAGTTTTGCTCCGCCATGCGCTCTCACCATGACGTGCTGCCTAACCACAGACCCACAAACATGGCCAATTGATCATGGACTAGCACCTCCAAAGCTGTCAGTCAAAATACATCTTTTCTCTTTACAACTTAATCATCTCAGGTATGTTATAGTATCAGAAAGCTATAATATATGTTGATGTTCTAAATCCAAAGTATCTGAGAATGTGACCTTATTTGGAAATAAGGCTGTTACAGATGCAATTAGCTAAATAAAGGTCACACTGGAGTAGGGGTAAACCCAATATTACTGGTGTCCTTACAAAAAGGGAAAATTTGGATATAGACATGCTCACAGAGATAACATCATGTGAAGATGAAGACAAACATCAGGATGATGGGTCCAAAAACCAAAGAATGTCAAAGATTGCCAGCATTCAAGTACAAAGTAATTCAGGTACAAAGAATATGCAAAATTCAGATTAGCTCACAAAGGGAAGGAAGAGATGGGATTAGAAACAGGCAAATAGAGATCTTCAATGGCAGTAGTTTTTTTCTTAAAGTAGTGATTGTGTACATGGGTACGGAATGCATGTAAAGATGTTCATAGTCTTGATTTTAGCCTCAATCTTGCACTAAAAATCTGCTATGTCCTTTCATACCCTTCTAAGTAGCTATCTGTTAGGAGTTAGCAAAAATTCTCAATTTTCACCTTTTCTTCTGAGGTTGCATTAACAAACCCATGAGCGTAGGGAAGGGGTTATTGAAAGGGGCAATGCACTCTGATCAAACTCAAACTGCTAACCATCAGTTCAAGAAGCTCTGGCTAGGACAGCGCTTGCCATAACGCCAGGGTAAACTGATATGAATAAGCTAGTTAAAAGCAGTACAGAAAGAATGATGTGATGAACAGGAAGATATCTTTCCATTATTAACTGATCAAAATTCAATGAAACCTTGACTCTGAATTCCTCTGAGATGCAAAGATTGTTGTTGTTGTTGTTGTTGCTAGGTGCTGTCAAGTCGTGTTCAACTCACAGCGATCCTCATAGGGTTTTCAATGGCTGTTTCGGGATTACCTTGGGAGTGGATTGCCACATCCTTCTCCCATTTTTTTGTAGTGCTAGGAATCAAACTCAGGACCTCAGAGACTGCAGAGCAGCTCTCTACCATCTGAGCTAAATCCCAGCCCATGCAAAGATTAGCATGAGTTTAATCCAACACTTGCAGTGTCAGAGCCCATTCCACATGTGGTGGGCAGCTGTGAGTTCAAGGACAGTACTACACATACTCCTCCCTACTAGCCAGAAATAGAAAAGTCCCAGAGAACAAGGCCTGGGTTCTGCCTAACACACCATCCTCTGAGGATTCCTTTCATTAGAGCAGTGCAAGGCCACACAATGACCCTAAACTGAAGCTGGATTCTGGATGCCTGAGGAAGTGGGACATTCTTTTGGTATGGTAAGCTGACTGCTGGGACAATCAATAAATGAATTACCATAAAGTATGCTGACTTCTTTGGAAGGAATTTTATGAACACAGGATTTAATACTTCTTATACAATAAACAATACAATCATAAGTAATAATAAGCTAAGGATGCTACAGTAAGAAAATGTGTTATGAATCAATAAATAAAACTGTGAATTTATTACGTGCATGATTGTACTAATGAAAGGGTATATTTTAAAAGACTTCTTCCCTGTATTAGATGCAGCTGAGGAGAAGACATATAAAGGACTTGTGTTAAAGCCAGGCATCACATAATTCAATCCAAGCTCCTTTGTCATCTGCTTTCCAGAGTCACACCCAATTCAGCCAATTCCAAAGCCCATCTTCCACTCCCCCTACACACTCACTGCAGTACACTGTTCTGTCCTCCTCAAATGTTCCACCCTCTTTACAGACCTGCAAAATCTTACCTGTCTTTCAAAGTTTGTCCCAAATGCTTCCTCTGCATCCTTGGAAGTCTTTCATAATCTATATGCTCCCATATGATCTCACAAATCTTCTATATTGGTGCCTTCCCTACTCTTTCTTCTACTTTAGTTCTTTACTTCTCTTATCCCTTTGGCTAGAAGCAGGAACAATGGAAAAAGCAGAAGTTGTGAAATAGAAAAACTAGATTTAAATTTGAAAATTAACTGTCTGGTCTTGATCAAATCAAACTACCTTTATTAAGCCTCAGTTTCCAAATACATAAAATATGGAAATTATTACCTATTCTGCATTATTTATTTAATAAATAGTGGGGTGTGGGTATATGTGTGAGAGAGAAAAGACATGGGGAGGAGAGATTAAGAATAGAAATATTTGGAAATAATAATCAAGGACATGAAATTATTACTTATTAGAACTATATTCCACATGCTTAAGAAGCTAGAGGAATGACTGAACATGTTAAGAAACAAAAACATTTAAAAGTTCCCAACCAAGCGCTGGGTGTGGTGGCGCACACCTATAATCCCAGCAGCTTGGGAGGCAGAGGCGGGAGGATTGCAAGTTCGAGACCAGAGGCAGTCTGTGTAACTAAGTGAGACCCTGTCTCAAAAAGTAAAAAATGGGCTGGGGGTGCAGCTCAGTGGTCCAGCACTTGCAGAGCATGCAAGCGAGAGGCCCTGGGTCCAACCCTCAGTACCACCAAAAAAAAAAAAAAAAGAGTTCCAAACCAGACACCTAGATATAAAAACTATGATGCCTGAGATGAAAAATACATTGGATATACTGGATGACCACACTAACAGCGTTAGATACTAAAGAAGAAAAAACTGGCGAACTTGAAGATATATATATTTAAAAAAAAACTAATCCAAAGAAAGAAAAAAAGTGAAACAAAAATTAACAGAGAATCTGTTCTGGGCTGTGGAACAACTTCAAGCAATTTAATATATTGTAATTAAAATCTACGAGCAGGATGAGTAGGAAAAGAGATTTGGGGAAAAAAGCCAAATATTTTCCAAATTTGATGAAAACTACTATACCACAAACCAAGTTCAACGGTGCCAACCACAAGACACATAAAGAAAACTATACCAAGACATACTACAATCAATTTGCTTAAAACTAGTTTAAAGAGAACATCTCAAAAGCAGCCAGAGGAAAAACAACACATTAAGCACAGGAAAACAGAGACAAAGGTGTTAGCGGATTTCTGGTCAGACACAAGTAATATAAAAAATAATGAAGCAACATCTGCAAGTCAACAGCAGAAAAAGCCTAAAATTATTACTCAACAAATATGTCCTTTAAAATCAAAGGTGAAAAACAAACTTTTTCAGACATGTGAAAGCTGAAATCATCATCAACAGTAACTCTGCGTTAACAGAAACCTTACAAATGAAGCCTTTAAAGCAAGGGGGATAAAAAGGTAACACATGCAAGTGTGACTCTCAACAAAAGAATGGAGAGCACCAGAAAAACTACATGTATAAAGATTCTATTCTTATCATTTAAAGGCAATTGATTGCTTATATATAATACTACCAATGTATACTGGGGTTGATGAGACAACATCACTACTGTTGTTGTTAGGTGCTGTTGAGTCAGTGTCTGACTATTAAGGACCTAATGTACAACAGTCAAAACATTATCGTTAGCTGTCATTGTCAGGTGCTGTCCAACTCATAACAACCCTTATAGGGTTTTCAATAGCTGATTGTTTCGTTATTGCCTCAGGAGTGGATTGCCATGCCCTTCTCCCATGTTTGCAGTACTTGGAATCAAACTTGGGACCTCAGAGACTGCAGAGCAGTGCTATACCAACTGAGCTAAATCCCACCCAGCCCAGTATTGTTAGTGCTTCTCTGCTATTCATAGGGTTTTCAATGGATGATTGTTTTTTGAGAGTGGGTTGCCAAGTCTTTCTCCCAAACCTACAGCACCTGGTATTCGCAAGCAGTCTCCCATCCAAGTACTAACCAGATCTGACCCTGCTTAGCTTCCAAGATCTGATGGAATCGGATGCCACAGTGGTATGGCTACAAGTAACATCACTATAGTATAGTTTTAAAAGGTAAGGGAGTATCAAGAATGACAGTTTACCAATAAATTCAATAACTCAGATGAAATGAACAAAGTCTATGAAATACACAACCTAACCAAAGTTCATTCAGAAAGAAACAAGTAACTTGAATAACCTTATCTACTAAAGAAATTGAATTTGTAGTGAAAAACAAAAATCTTCCCACAGACACCGGAGATCAGATGGATTCACCAGTAACTACCATTACTAAGGAAAAAATATCAATTCCATACAAACTGTTAGAGAAAATTGGATCCAATACTTGTAACCTTTGTGACTTAAATAAGTCCTCTGAGCTTCAGTTTTCTCATCAACGGTCTTCTTCAATGGAAAACTGGCATTAAATGACAATGCATGTGAATTACTTTATACATGCAAAGGGATCCATAAAATGCCAATCCCCTTCCTCTTCTTTCTAACTAAAAGGCGTATCTTAGGGTGTTGTATAGATGATTCCTCTGGACTGGACCTAAGGATTGCTACACTCATACAAAACACTCGGTTTTATTGGGGAAAGGGCCTTGGCCCTGCGACCAAGGCAATGGAATGGGCAGAAATATACAAGTTGGTTAAGCTTGCAATAACAACAACAATCTATCAACATTTTTTCCTGGAGAGAGGGGAAGAAAGGCCCCAAGACTGTCCACTGAGGGATGTATATATTAAGAGCTGAACAACAGGCTGGGAGCGCAGAGGAGAGCAGAGGGGGAAACTCACAGGTGGTACAGATAGATGGCCATGCTGCTTCCAGGGAGAACACACCATTCCCATAAGGAAGCCCACCTGGGAGGGACAGAGGCCTGCTCCCGTAGGACACCCACTTGGGAGAGAGACAGACCTGCTCCTGTGAGGAAGCCCACTTGGGAAGGGGAGAGGACAGCTCCTACAGAGAAGCCCACTTGGGAGGGATCAAGATCTGCTCCTGTGAAGAAGCCCACTCAGGAGGGAGTTAATGCTGGTACAGCTTTGAGACATCTTGTGAGCCTTCCTGGTGTAGGGAACCCCTCCTCTCGGTACAGCTGTACATAAAGGCTCTCTCCTTGAGTTACCCACGCCCCTGGATAAAACCTCCAATAACCTCATGACTCACAAAGTTGAATAGGATCCGTCCTTTGGTCTGTCTGCATTCCCATCAGCTTTCACATTACACAGGGGCAGGGTGCCTCCTGATCAGCCCTCATCCCTGTAAGAGTTCATTCAAGACATCCTCACTATATTACATATCACACAAAGGTCCCTTCCATCAGTGTGTACTTTCTGTCTTCTCTGCCACCATTAGTGCATCCCAGAGGCAGCCTGTCATTGGGAGCCAATAAAGGAATCAAACGTAGTTGGGCTAACAGCTGACTGAACTTGACCAATTCTAGCTTCAATATGATAACCAGTGACATGACAGCAGCTCTGACACATGAAGTTTTTACTATGCCTACAAATAAAACGTTCTTTGTGTGGAAAAATCCTTGTCAAACTCTTGTTGTTCCTGCTGCATGAGGAAAAGTAGCATCCTGAGCAGCTCCACTACTATCATTACTCTAATAAAGAACAATTCTGGCCAAGTCTTCACCTCCCTGCTATCACCATAATGACACAGATGGCTAAACCTCAGAGGAATCTACCAACCTATTCCTAGTTTTATTTGTACTTGGGCTCAACAGTATTTCAGTTTCCATAGGAACTCCTCTTATAAAACAAACAAAAACCAGTTTTTGAAGGCTGAAATTAAAAGGACATTCCAAATACTGGAATCTAGAAGGCTGGTCACATGAGAAAGAAGGTGTGGGATAAACAGAGAAACTGCAAATAAAAGCTTACAGAGCTTGGCTTTGTTATGCCAAATGCTTTGTTATACCGTATATTCTGGAGTCTAATCTATACCCTTTCAACAGTTTTAAGAGGGCTACAAAATCAGATTAGGTTAGAATCCCATGCAGACTGGATTCATTCATACTCACATGCAGACTGGAATCACAGTTGACAGTGCTCTCTCATGGAAATCTAATGTGCACATGATTCCAATCCATGTCTAATGTTTGTCACCCTCTAAAACCACTGAAAGAGTGTGGGTTATATCCAAGAATATGGTGGTACTTTTTTGCACTTAGAATATTGGGCCATTCCAAAATCATTCTCAATCCAATACCCAAAATAAACTCGTCCTGTAGAATTCTGAGATGAGCACTATAAACTGTGGGACAAACAGGATTTAAAAACATTTAGCACCCAGGTGTGATGGTGTGTACCTATAATCCCAGCACTCGGAAAACTGAGGCAGGAGGAACATGAGTTTGAGGCTAGCCTGGGCTACACAGCAAGACCCTATATCTCAAAACTCTGTGTGTGTGTGTGTGTGTGTGTGTGTGTGTGTGTGTGTGTGTGTACACATATTTAGAAATAAAACTGAAAAATAAGCATAAGCTTTGCCTCAAAATAAGTCAGCCAACCTAAAAAGCTTAATGCATTAATTCTTTCATTTCTAATGGCTTTTTCATCAGGTTTTCATCAAAATTTCCAGGGGAACCCAAGCATATGTGTCATGGGCAAATATATGCACTAAGGACGGCATTAGAAAAAGCTGAAGGAGCTCAACTCTGATTACAAAAGGGAAATAATTGTTCAACTGCAGAAAAGCCAATGTAAATGTAAATGTAATCAATACAAGCAAAGGTCTGAAATCCATGAAATTTAAAATTTCTTACATGGCCACCTTTTAAGCAATGAAAATCCTAAAGACAATCAACCAACCAACGAATATTTCTGAGCTTTTGCCACAGTTTGGGTAAGTGTCCTCCAAAGCTCCACATGTTAGGGGCTTGGTCTGCAGCCCACAGCGCTATTAAAAGTGAGGGAACCATTAAGAACTGGTGCCTAGAGGGAGGTCTTTGGGGCACGGGGGAGAGGGGTGGCCTTGAAGAATACAGTAGCACCCCAGCCCCTTCCTCCTCTTCTCTTTCATTTTCCAGCCCTGAGTCAATCAATTTTGCTCAGTCACAAGCTGTAACTCATGATGTGCCACTACAGGACCAAAGGCACAGGACCAACTCCTGATGAACGGAAATGTCCTAAACCTGAGTGAAAATATGCCATTTTTCTTTAAAAGTTGATTATCTCAAATATTCGTTAAACAGAAACCTTACACAGTATCTAATATGCTTCAGCATAGTGCTGTAGGGATACAGAAATCAGTTTTTGTGCCACAGCAACACTTGTTGCCTAACTAAGGAATAAACACTAAATCACCAGTAAGTAGGCCAAAGAAGAAAAAGGACCAGCCCAGGAAATGAAAGACCAGAGCCCTACTCCCATCTTTGCCCACTCACCAAATAGCTCTCCTTTGGCAAAGCACTGGAACTTGCACAAGACTATTACCTCACATATAATAAAAGAGGGATGGATGAGATGATTTCTAAAGCCTCTTCCACTTTCCCCATGTCTGTCAGTTTGTCATGCTGTGAGGGTTTGCATGTTGCTGTGATGCTGAAAGCTATGCCACCGGTATCTCAGATATGGGGAGGGGGGCAGGGCCACCCATGGTGGACAGGTTTCAGTTGAGCTTCCAAACCAAGACTGACTAGAGAGTAGGACTCGACAGCCCACTCCTGAAAACCCCTGGGACTTCCTTTTGCTGATGTGGCACAACTCAAAATGAAAAGAAACGTAGTGCCTGCAACAATGGGCTCAAACATAAAAAGATCATGTGCATGGCACAGTGTTGGGTAGTGTTTTGTTCTGCTGTACTTAGGTCGCTATGAGTCTGATCGGACTTAACTGCACCTAACAACAACAAGTTCCACTTTGATTCTTTGAATACAAGTTTAAAGACAAGGGAGAAAAATTGGGTTTTTACAAATTGGTAGTACTGGCTTGACAGATGACAGAAAGATATACCAGGGGAAGAGCATGAAAGTAAAAATGGACATGTCTTGTATGATTCCATTTACATGAAATATCTAAAGTAGTCACAATTGTGGCAACAGAAAGTAGAATGGTGTTTGCCAGTGGCTGGTAGGGAGAGGACAATAGGGAATTGTTTGATAAGCATAGAGTTTCAATTTTACAAGATAAGTTATAGAGATGTATTACACAATAAAAATATAGTTAACACCACTGAACTATACACTTAAAATGGTTACAGTGGTAAGTTTTACATTATGTGTTTCTGCCACAGTTTTTTTAAAAAAGGGAATAAAGGACAAAGCCACAAAAATTAGTGCTCTAGCAGTAGTACTGATTAAAAAAAATATTTCAAACCAATTAACTCCTAATGATCACTCTTAATCCCTAGAATTCCTTTTCTCTGAATTAAAAATCTTGCTAGTGGGAGATGGAGGCCTCTCCAACTATCATATGGCAGAAGAAATGAGGGATGAGAAGACAATATAAAGACTAAGAGTGGCAGAAATACAAAGCAGGCTATGCAAACACAATCTTAATGCATCATCCCCGCCCAAAATCCAGGCTAAGACCCTAAGTAAAACCTTTATGGAAGCCTCTCTTTATTCTGAGGATAAAGAAAAACTTAACCTGCCTAAAAGACCCAGCACTATCTGTCCCATATCCACCTTTCCAGCCCTCTCTCCTACCGGATTCTTCCACACTCCTCCGGCTCCACATCCAGATCTGAACCTTATGTCTCTAGTCCTCTCTATGGATGCTGCCATCAGAGGGACTCCGCCTTGCTAACTGCTCTGAACAGAACATTTCCTTTTCTAGGCATCCTACAGATCTCAGTTCAAATGTCACTTCTGTGATCTCCCTAACTAAAACACACTTGTCACAGCTGCAGGTTAACATTTGCATGATTCTTTGATGCTCATCCGATGGGGGCAGGGATCACGAATGCACTGTCTCCCCAACTTCAAGGCCAAGCACAGTGCCTGGTACCAAGTAAGCAGGTATCGGCTGAGAAAATAAAGAAATGAACACTAAAACTGTAAGAAAACAACGAAGCAAGCTGAATATGGTGGCACTCTGTTGTAATCCCAGCACTTGGGAGGCACAAACAGGACTATGAGTTTGAAGCAAGCATGGCCTACATAGTGAGATCCTCTTAGGTTAAAAAAAAAAAAAAAGAAAAAGACAAAAGACAAAAGAAAAAGAAAAAGAAAGCAACAAAACATGTTAAGTAGTCTTCTTAAGAGTGTATACATCACCAGGCGCGGTGGCACACGCCTATAATCCCAGCGTCTCGGGAGGCGGAGATGGGAGAATCAGAAGCTCAAGACCAGAGTCAGTCTGCGTAACTTAGCGAGACCCTGTCTCAAAATAGTAAAAAAAAAAAAAAAAAAAAAAAAAAAAAAAAAAAAAAAAAAAAAAAAAAAAAAAAAAAAAAAAGGGCTGGGGGCGCAGCTCAGTGGTCCAGCACTTGCAAAGCTTGCAGGCGCAAGGCCCTGGGTTCAACCCCCAGTACCACAAAAAAAAAAAAAAAAAAAATAGTGTGTGCATCCAATTAAACTTATCAGAGAAGGGACAATTTAAGGAGTGGAAAGAAGAGAGGGATCTAGCGGAGGGAATCGAAGACTGGAGAAGATGGGAGCAGGAGGGTCAATGAGTAGGGATGAAGGGAGAGAGGTAAATCTCAATGTAAACAGGACAACTTCATGAGTATGTTGGAAAATAGGGGAAGATAGAAAAAAAAACCTACTAGAATAGCTAAAATAAAAAATAGTAATAATACCAAATGCTAGCAATAATGCAAACAGACTAGATCACTCAGGTAATACTGCTGAGAATGTAAAAAGGTAGATCACTATAGAAAAAAGTTTGGACTTATATCAAAATCGGGATGCACATATATAGATAAATAGTCTCACAAAAAAGACATGCAAGTAGAAAGGAGACCACTGATGGAGAGGGTGGGGATGGGGGCCATTGGTGGGGAGGGTGGGGATGGAGGAAGAGGGTCATGAGAGGGTAAGGGGAAGTTACAAGAGCAATGTACAATGAAATGCATATATGGAAATGTCATAATGAGACCCATTAAGTTGGACATTAAAACTTACTAATAAAAAAGTTTTTAAAAAGTGTTTGTGCATCCTCATAAATGTATCTGGTGACTCTGCAAAGTAAATGAGCCTAAAATCCTTATCTAAATTGCTCTGGCCCTTCTAGGTCTCAAGACAAATGCACAGCATCAAAGACTGATAAGTTAAACACACACACAAACACACATTGTTGTTGGTGGTGGTTGTTGTTGTTAGGTGCGGTTGAGTCAGTAAATGACTCATAGCGACCCTCATAGGGTTTTCAATGGCTGTTTCAGGATTGCCTTGGGAGTGGATTGCCAGGTCCTTCTCCCATATTTGCAGTGCTGGGAATGGAACTCGGGACCTCAGAGACTGCAGCGCAGCGCTCTACCAACTGAGCTAAATCCCAGCCCCACAAACACACATACACACCATAAATAGAGCACAGCAAATGGCTGCTGAGTAACTTGTCTTTGGTATACCCCTAAAAAGTGCCTCCTAAATACGAAATACTCGGGAAATATCCGTCAAATAAATAAAGAGCAAAATTTTACAAGACTGTTAAGTACTATGAAATAACTAACTCTACTTAAACTGTTGCATTTCATATAAGAGCGACTGCAGAAGCAAAGGATCTCTAAAGAGCAAAGCCCCTTGCTAGCAGTCTAATTATTTTAGATCTCAAACAGGTAAAATGCCAGAGAGATTTGTTCTAAAAGCATTTGAAAGAAATAGACCAGAAATCAACTGACCTTACAGGTTCAAATACGAACTTCAAAATGCCATATGAAACTATAAGGAAAGACATTATTTAGCATTCCCAATCCCCTTCAATACAAATACATATTGTATCCACACTCTGGAAACAAATCAAGTCTCATCTACTCCATACACATTCCTGAAAACCCTAGTCCGTGTTGATTTCGCCACTCTCTCACCTACTGAACCACTTAACATTTACAACATAACTTGCATTTAAACAAATGTCATCTTATTGCCTTCCTACATCCTTTCAAGTGCATATAATACTCTAGGTGCTTAATACTCATGGAACTGAAATTATACAGTTTTGAATGATTTTGGTATATGAACTCCTGCATTTTATTCCTAAAAATTTTCATTCCCAAGATTGTTCAAGTCTCTGTTTCTGCTCCATCACCATTACATGTAGTCGTTAACAACAATGTTCAAATAAGGCTTATGGTTTTCTTAGTACCATTCGTCCAAATTCGAGGGAGGATGTCAGTCCCATAGTGTCTTTTCAAGTGTGAATCAGGGCTATTAACAACACCTGCCCCTATTTCAACATAGCGAATTCCACTTGAAACCTTCCCCAACCCTCCTCAGTCCCAGGGAGAGTTCCTTCTGCATACAACTGGAAAACTCAAAACTACCACAGTATGCTAACCACACCTCACTCACAACTGGAAAGCTCAGTCCCCGGAAAAGGATCAAAGTACACAAGCAAGCTTCGATGATCAGAACAGGAAAAGTGCAGTGAGATGCCGAAAGCAAGAGTATTATAATCAAGCGGCTCGGGTTGAGACTCCCAATGCGCCCCACGCCTACCAGTCCCAAACATCCCAATCAGGACGCTTAGAGACGCGTCCACAGGTGACCCGAGCCTCGGGAGCCGTCCTCCCCACAGCAACAGGCTCTACTTCTGCCTCCCTCCGCACGCCCCGACCCGAGCTGCCAGTCAGGACCCGGGGAGGCCGGGTCGGCGGGAGCGGGGGGCGTGAGGTGAGCAGGGGCGACTCCCGGGTGGGGGACAGATGCCGGGGGACAGAGGGCACCAGCGCCGGGCCTCCGCCACAGCTGCCCGGAGAAGCGCCGCAGAGCTCCGGGCGGCCCGGGTTGGGGCGGCGGGGGGGTAGGGCCTCACCGTTGCTCCCCCGAGGCCGGCGCCGCCGCCGCCGCGGACCCTCAGTTGCTAAGGAGAATGTTCTTCCGGGTCGCGAGCGCGCGTTCCGCAGAGCAACGGTGGCCGGGCGGAGCCAAGAGCCGCGCGTGCGGGGCGAGTGCGTAACCCCGGAGGTGGTCCGCGGAGCTTTGCTGCGCCTGGGAGGAGGGAACCGCGAGGGGCCGCAGGGGCTTCTGGGGCCTCTGGGGCTCGCCTTGTGGGGGCGACTGGCTGGGGCCGGCGGCCTCAAGCTCAGCGGCCCTAGGGCGCTTTCCTTTCTTCCTGGCCGGCCTGCCTGGGCCCGGCCCCCTCTCCCTCCGACCCGCGCCTTCCCGCCTGGGGGCCTCTGAGCTCCCCGCTCCCCACCAACGGGGGCTTCGTTGTGCAGAGCTGGGTCTGACTCCGCAGGCGCCGCCCCGGCCCGGGATAGATGCGCGGGCTGCGTTCCTTCTAGGAAGCTTTGCTCATCTTGCCGTTGACCCTGCGCTCCTTTATTGGAGTTGTTAGGTGCAGTGCTGCCTGCCGCTGTAGCCCTGTGGCATCCGATCCCGTCAGATCTCGGAAGCTAAGCAGGGTCGGGCCTGGTTAGTACCTGGATGGGAGACCGCCTGGAAACACCAGGTGCTGTAGGCTTGGGAGAAGAACCTGGCAACCCCCTCCCAAAAAGCAATCTGCCATTGAAAACCCTATCCACAGCAGAGAAGCACTGACAATAGTGTTTCGCCTGTTGTACAGAGGGTCGCTATGAGTCGTATACTGACTCGAAGGCACCTAACAACAACAACAACAGGTGCAGTGCTGGCAAGGGGGCTACAGAGGCGCCGCGTCTGCCCTAGAATTGTGCCTGCTGGGGGCAAAGCAGGCTGGGCGACAGTTGTCCTGCACGCTGGGATGAGCGAGGGAACCCATGGAGTCTGCAGAAACGGGTGGAGGAAAAGCTGATGGTGAAAACTTCAGCGAGTGGAAAGGGCGGAAAAGAGTGTTCCAGGTACCAGCGTAGGTCGGAGTGTGAAACCTGCTGACAGTTCAATGTGGCCTGCGCAGAGAAATATGTAAAGAAGAGAGCAAAGCTACAGGATGGAACCCGGACATGCCACCACTGTGCGTGGGGCAGGATAGAAACACAGGGAGATTTGGGGGACATGGAAAAAGCTTTCACCCCAGGATCTGGTTTGAATCTCGCCAGCTGAGAGTGGAGAACTTTGACCCAACTCCCAAGAAGACTGCCGTGAGGATGGCCTGCATATAGACACCATTTAAATAATGAAAATGTTAAAATAGCAATAAGCCATGCTTGGGGTGAAAATGTATGTAGCCGTTGAGTTTTGCCTTCCGCTCTGTAATTCTGTACTTCTTTGTGACAGGCCCAGGCAACTCCTTCCTGACTCTTTCCTTAAACCGATACAATGTATAATCTCATTTTACTAAAGGAAACTTCCCCCAGTAGAAAAACCTAAACAATAGAACTACTACTTTTGATCTTTTTGGCACATCCCCAGTTTATGACAAGGGCTTTTCTAGGCTCAAGACACACTAGGCGCCCTGGACTGACATCAGAAGGAGCATGCCCTAGGTTAAGTATACATATATGTATATTTAAAAAAAAAAACAAAACAAAACAGAAGGAGTATGTGTGCTCTCTCTTTTTTGGCTTCCTTGTCTTGGCTCTCTTGGTGAGTCTTGGGCTGTCTTGGATTCCTCTCTCTGAGTGCGCTCATGGATTCTAAAGTGTGTACTTAATAAACTCTGTAACTTTGTTTCACTTGTTCTGGCTCCTGAAATTCGTTTCTAAGACAAAGCCAAGAACCTGGGCTTAACCTGAGGTCCCAACTGAAGGAACTCCTCAGGCTAGAGGAACTCTGCTGTGCTGCCAGTGACAGGAGCAAAAGAAAAGGAAGCCCAAAGAGTAGCAAGAAGGGGAACAAGAGAGGAAAGAATGTCAGGGAGGGACTGGTTGCCATTCAAAGAAGGAGGCTTGAATCTGCATAGGGAAGGTGTCCACCTCTTTATACTCCATATTGAATCAAGAAAAAGAGATACCTTAAAGTGTTCTTTTATTTCTTAATGTTTTAAAAAGCACTACCATGGTATAGGGGCTGGGATTTAGCTCAGCTGGTAGAGCGTTACTCTACAGTCTCGGAGGTCCTGGGTTCGATTCTTAGCACCACAAAAATGGGAGAAGGATTTGGCAATCCACTCCCAAGGCAATCCTGAAACAATTAGCCATTGAAAACCGTATGAGGGGCCAGTCGCAGTGGCATACACCTGTAATCCCAGCGACTTGGGAGGCAGAGGCAGGAGGATCACAAGTTTGAGATCAGAGATAGTCTGCAAAATTTAGCAAGCCCCTGTCTCAAAAAGTACAAAAAAAGGGAGGGCTGGGGGTTCAGCTCAGTGGTCCAGCACCTGCAAAGCACACAAGTGCGAGGCCCTGGGTTCAACCCCCAGTACCACAAAAAGAAAAAAGAAAAAGCGCTATAAGGGTTGCTATGAGTTGGACACAACAGCACCTAACAACAACAACTATAGTATAAGCAAATTTCAGGATCCTCCCCCCCACTAAGAACTGAGGTTTTGGAAGATGGAAATTTTTTATCCTTGAATCTACAGTGCCTGTCACACACTATAGACCTCTTCAGGTGTTTAAGAACCCAAGGATCCTTTCGTTTTTAACATCCTCTGAGATCATTCCAGAACCCCACAGACAAACTGTGATGTGGACAAAACTTGTCTATTCAGACTAGAAGGCTGAAAATGCCCTGCAGAAGGAGGAGGCAGAAGATACTGGGGATCCAGGGATTCAGGCCCAATGGGGCAGGAATGGGAAAACCCAGAAGAGGAAGAGAACAAATAATTACAATAAAATCTAGTAATTCAGGACTAGAAATAGAAAGTGAAGCCGAGGAAACCAAAAATAGTTAGAAACAGGAATAGACAACGAAGGACAGGAGTGAAGAAAGGAGAGGCAACTCAGCTATGGTAACTCGCTTCAACAGGCAGATCTCATCAGGCATCCTTTGAGCAAATGGATATCTGTCAAGGAAGTGTGGTGTCAGCCAGGGTGCAGGACTGGAGGAAACATATCCCTGTGCTTTCTAAGTGAAACGAGTCCTGCTTCCTCATGTAGGCTGAAGGAAGGCCACAGCATACTCTGGGGTGGACCTGGGCTAAGAGGCTTGCCCCACAAGCGTGCCTCCAGTATCATCCTGTTAGAACAAGTGTTACCATAAGCTCTCCCCTCCAAAATTAGAAATAATGTTTTTCTCTGTGACCGTAAGTCTATCCATAATGGATTTGACCAGCTATCTGTGGAAATAAACCAAGAAATTAAAAAAGGTGTGGCTGAAGACTTTAGAAACAGCCATAATATTGGTTGAGGGGCTGTCTTAGTCCGTTCAGGCTACTGAGTGGCATATGATCAACAGACTTTTCTGTTGGCTGGCTCTGAGTCTGGAATGTCCAGAATCAAGGTACAGGCATATTCACTGTCTGATGTGGCCCTGCTTCCTGGTTCATAGCTGGCTATGTGCTCGCTATGTCCCTACATTGCAGTAGGGACAAGAGGACTCTAGAATCCCTTCGTTGCCAGCAGCCATACCACTGCGGCATCTGATCCTGTCAGATCTCTGAAGCTAAGCAGAGTCAGGCCTGGTTAGTACTTGGATGGGAGACCACCTGGGAACACCAAATGCTGTAGGTTTGGGAGAAGGACCTGGCAACCCACTCCCAAAAAACAATCAGCTATTAAAAACCCTATGAATAACAGAGAAGC
>VMDO01008918.1:0-15000 GCA_007922755.1 Pedetes capensis
GTGAGCAAAGATGGCCCCCAGCCAGCTTGACCAGCCTTAACCACCTTAATTTTGATTGGCTCCCCTCACCACCTTGCAGGTAATAACTGTCTCCACTTGGCAGTTATGTCCGTTTGCCCCCTGTACCTGCCAGCTGTGTGCCCCGATTGGCTGAACCCCACCATGTGACCCCTCCAGGACCCTATAAAAGCAGGGCTCCGGGACCCCATATCACTCCTTTGATCCTCACCTCTCTGACCATCTCCTGAACCTCATCACCTGGACCAGTGCTCCCTACTCCAGCAAGACCATCTAGCAAGCCGGCGAGATCAAGCCCAGGGGCCCCGAAGAGCCGAAGTCATCTAGCAAGCCACGAAGAGCCTCCCCCATGCTGCAGGCCTAGAGCCAGCACTTAAAGCGATAGAGCCTTGCTCTATAGGGGCTGCTTGCTCCTTGCTCTCCATAAGGGGAACACCCCAATAAACCTTCCCTGTTCTTCTCCAACCATCTGAAGGTCTCCCAAGGTCCTTCTTTCCCGACACCGGCCACGTTTTATGTTGAGGGTTTGGCCCTAAGTTTAGCCGGGCTAGAGCTAACACCCCGACAAAGACATAAAACTTTCAGATGCTTTTTCAACATAGCTGACCAAAAACTCTCTAAAGAAATGGTTCTTAGTGTGCTGGACTGCTGCCCTGGAAACTGGGTATGCCATTGAGAAACTCTTCCATTAAAATCAATATAGAGATACCTCATAAAATTAAAAATAGAATTGTGATATGACCCAGTTATACCACTACTTGGAACATGCCAAAATGGAGATGAGTCAGCATACCACAAAGAAACCTGCATCTCCATATTCAAGCACCACTTTTCACAATAGCAAGGATATGGAACCAAACAAGGGGCCCATCAGTAGAAGAATGGCTAAAAAAATCATGGCACATATACAGAATGGAATACTGCTCAGCAATTAAAAAAATGAAATAATGTCATTTGCAGCAAAGTGGTTGGAATTGGAGAACATCATCTTCAGTGAATGAAACGAAGCCCAAAAAGAAAAATACCATATCATTTCACTCATATGTGGGGGCTGAATCATATTAAAGGAAGTAAAAAATCCTATATATAAATTGATATATAAAAAATGTACAATTAACCCTAGTGTAAAAGGGACAATATAAGGAGTGGAAAGAATGAGGGAGGGATATAGCAGAGGGAAGCGAAGACTGGAGATGAGATGGGGAGGAGGGTTAATGAGGAGGAATGGAGGAGGAGAGATCAATTTCAATGTAAACAGCACAACTTCATGAGTATATTGGAAAAATAGGGGATGATAACCCGAATAAATATCAGAGTTTAACTACATACTAGCCATAAGGCTCCATAATCCTTTTGGGTCAGTGAAAGTGTTGCTAGAAGCAATGTGAGGAATACATAATGGAAAAAGCCAATGCTGCAATACTCTATACTCCATTATCATTTACTAATAAAGGAAAAAAAGAAGTAATTGCTAACCCACCTTCCTTGTCGGAAACTTTGGGGACTTCTGACTGTATCTCCTATCCTTGAATTACATAGTCAAGCCTGCAACTACAAGCTTTCCCTTTCCCATTTCTTCCCTTGAATTTTCTTTTTCCTTTTCTCTTTTCTTTTCTTTTCTTTTCTTTCTTTTTCCTTTCCTTTTGCTTCTTTTCTTTTCTTTCTTTCCTTTTTTTTTTTTTGAGGCAGCATCTCGTTCTATTGTCCAGTTTTGTCTCAAATTCTTAGGCTCAAGCAACCTTCCTGCCACTGCAGCCTGAGCAGCTGGGACTCACATGTGTACCACTGTATCTGACTCTTCTCTTGAAATTTTGTTTAGACATCAGCCTTATCACCCTTGCAAACAAACTGGACAAGTGAAATTTTCAGTTTGTAATCAGATAACTTTTCCCTATCTTTTAGTCCATAAAATATCTTATTTATAATGAACAGACATTTTTTAGCTCATATTTCTGGAGGCTGTGAAGTCCAAGATCAATGGCATCATATGTGGTGGGTGGCTTCTTGCTGTGCCATCCCAGAAGGTAAGCAAGGGCAAGAGGGGGTCAGAACTTCTTATAATATTACCAATTCCACCCATTAGCATGGAGCCCTTATGACCTAATAATCTAGAAATTCCACTTCTTAATCCTGTTACATTGACAATTAAGTTATAACATCGGTTTTAGAGGGGAAAAACATTCAAGTTATAGCACTGTATTTTCAGCATCTTCTTTGTTACCTCTCTGCTTTAACTGAAATAAAGTATTTCCTAAATACACTGCTTCTCTGACAGCCCTTTCTATGGAAGTGACTTTGTTTTCCCATCATCCATGCACTTCCTTCCCAGAATATACACTGTCTGTTCTTTCCCCTAGTGTGCCTTCAAGATTGTAGATTCTTTTTGATAAACCTCCTTTGAAGTTCATTTTTTCAAGATGGATTACTCCCACTCAATCCTCATTGGTGATCATTCACTGTTACTTGCTTAAAACCTCACCTCTTGGCTCAAAAATTTTGTAGTGTCCTTAAACTTGAAGCTTTTCTGTCAATGTTCTGATCATCACTTGGTTCTAGCCACTTTGACAAGATAGATAGGCTGAAACCTGAAGAGTGAGTGTGACTAGTCACATGACATCATATGAGTCCCTAATAGAGATGAATCTCTATCAAGACATAAAGCTAAACCTAATCAAATTTGGTTGTTGAGTCATGCTGGTATGGAGTGTCACAAACTCTCTCAATGTTAAGTTAATATACAGCTAGTCTCACCTCTCCCCATTACTCCTAAGCATTATATGTCTTCTTGCTTTTTCTCTTACACTAGTTCTTTTACATTTCTCCCCCAGCTGGGGTAATCCACCTTTGCTTATATATTCGTTATTCATTGTTGTTGTTAGGTGCCCTCCAGTCCATATCCTACTCAAACAAGTGAAACACTATTGTTAGTGTTAGCTATTCATAGGTTTTCAATGGGTGATTGTTTTTTGGGAGTGGGCTGCCTGCTGGATCCTTCTCCCAAATTCATTATAACCCTATTATTTCATGGTGGATGAGATATATCCTTGGTGGTACTGAAATGTGCCTGATGAGGGACTTTATTGTCAGGACTTATCACCCACATAATGTGTCAGTTAAGCTCATTAGAGAGTAAATTTGTTAAGAAGTCAAATAATATACAAGAGTTGTAAATACTTGTCTTTTATCTTACTTTTGAGAATGTTTTGTCAAGAAATAAACGTTAGGCTGGGCGTGGTCACACAGGCCTGTAATCCCATCGGTTTGGGAGGGGGAGGTAGGAGGATAGCAAGTGCGAGACCAGAGGAAGTCTGTGTAATTTAGTGAGACCCTGTTTCAAAAAGTTAAAAAAAAGGGGGGGGGGGCGCTGGGGGCGCAGTTCAGTGGTCCAGCACTTACAAAGCATGAGAGCGTAAGGCCCTGGGTTCAACCCCTAGTACCGCAATAAATAAATAAATAAATAAATAAATAAAAATAAAAGAAATAAATGTTAGAGTTAGTGAAGTTGAGGAATCAACAACTCATGGCAAAGGCTAAGGACCTCCCACTAGCACATATTCCATTTGTTTTAATTATTATGACCACTTAAATGTTAACATGGATAAAACCTCCTAGACTCATATTCATTTCTGTGCCAACTTCTGTCACCATACATGAAGGCTTTAAAGTATATGTGAAGGACCTATCTGTCACACTAATGTATCTGTTCATCACAATGACATTCATGTTCATCTCACCTCTGCTTCCCCACAGAAAAACCTGACTTACCTAATTTCCAAAAATCTCTGACTCTCAAAGTCTACACTCCAATCTTAATCTTGTTCCCACTTTGCAAGTTTTCCTTCCATATAAATCTGTTATCTCTATGCAAAATCCTTTGGCCCACATTCTTTTATTACAGTTTTCTTTTCTCCAGTTAAATTTGAAATACCTTCATTATAAGCCTACTTTCATGCAGACATCTTCAGCTCTCCTACCTCCTTGATTGCATATCAACAATATTTTGTACTTTGGATGAAAATAAGGAAAATATTTTATTTAACCTCAGTTATACATAAACCATCACCTCTCTACTTAATCAAATAGAAAAGGGCTGAGTAAGCTCTATGTATTTTAAAGACTGGAAAACTGCTGCAGCTGCACCTACTTCCTGCCTCTCTCTCTTTCTCCCACTCTCTCTCTCTCTCTCTCTCTCTCTCTTTTTTCTCCAATTCCCCTAGTGTTCATCTTTTTGAAGTTGCAAGTTCTTCTCCAAGTTGCAAGTGTTACACTCAAGATAGTTTCGTTTTTGTTGTTTATTGCTCCAGTCTGGCTTTAGCATCTGTCCCTATTGAATATTATTTTTCCTTTCTTCTTTTTTTGTCTTTTTATTTCAGGCCTTTTTGAGGAAAATTTTGAGAAGAATTCAGACTACTTTGCTTTTTGGCAGGATTAACATAAATATCATCTACACTCATGACATTCTTTCCATCTACTTTTTCTTTTTGAGCAATGCTGTAGCGTATTCTCATCGCCTCTCTATATTCTGTGTGTTGTTTTTTTTTTTTTAATTGCCAGTGCAAAAAATTGCACTGGCGATTGAACTTTTAGAATTCAGCTACCAAGTTTTTTTTTTTTTTTTTGCTAGAAACTTGTTATAAGCATAAGATTTTGTAATTTCCCTTACCCACAAATATTTAAAAAGTTATTACTGAATTAAATCTTAAGAGTCTTAATTATTAATTTCCTTAGCATTAGCTTTATTATGATTTTGAATCTACTCACTGTCTTCATTACCGTAGTTAACACTCTTACTCTTTGCCTCAGTCTCATATTCTACATGTATTTCTGCTGTATCTTGATGTCTTCACCTAATACTAGACAGATACAATTGCACATTTTATATTTATCCTGATTTTAAGTTATGAGTGTTTCTAGGGGAAAAATAAGGCACTTAGGTTTAGCTCAGTTGGAGTCTCAGGTTTAGTGCAATCAGTAGAATGCTGCTCTTCACTCTCTGAGCACCCAGCTTCGATCCCTAGGACCACAAAAATGAGAGAAGGATGTGGAAGCCCAGTTCCAAAACAATCCCAAAACAATCACCCATCAAAAACCCTATGAGGGTTGTTATGAGTCAGACCCAACTTGACGATACCTAAAAACAACAACATACAAGCCAAGTGCAGTGGCACATGCCTGTAATTCTAGTGACTTGGTAGGTAGAAGCAGGATGATTGTGAGTTTGAGGCCAGAAGCAAGGCCAGAGGCAGGCTGCTTAGTTTAGTGAGACCTGAACTCAAAATTAAAAATAAAAAAATAGAAGTGCAATCCAATGGTAGAGTACTTGCAACATACATACAAGGCCTTGGTTTCAACCCCCAAGGAACACACAAGCACACACATACAAAGAAAAAGGGGGAAAAAAAAACAATAAAATAACTGTACTCTAAATTCATGCTAGCCAATATTAGCTGGTTATTAAAAATTGCTCTGAGCCAGGCACGGTGGCGCACGCCTATAATCCCAGCAGCTTGGGAGGCAGAGGCAGTCTGCATAACTTTGCGAGACCCTGTCTCAAAAAGTAAATAAATGGGCTGAGGGTGCAGCTCAGTGGTCCAGTACTTGCAGAGCATGCAAGCACGAGGCCCTGGGTTCAACCCTCAGTACCACAAAAAAAAAGAAAGAAAATTACTCTCCAACCTATTGTACAATCCCCTTTGGCACATCAGATGTCTCAATAATTGTTTTTGTTGTTGTTATTATTTGTTTTGTTTTATTTTAGAGTTTTTTGTTTTGTTTTATTTTGTTTTGTTTTGTTTTGTTTTTTGTACTTGGGGTTGAACCCAGGGCCTTACATATATTTTTTGAAAGTTCTCTGTCACTGGGCTTTACTTCAGGCAATTTTTAATTTTTTGTCCTGAGACAGGGTCTTGCTAAATTAAACAGGCTGTCTCTGGCCTCAACCTCACAATCCTCCTGCCTCTGCCTCCTGAGGTGCTAGGATTGCAGGTGTGCATTACCACTCCTTGCATCATGTGAACCATCTTACTTCGAGTAATGAAACATATGCTAGATTGCATCTCTATGAGCTTATCCTGATATATCCACCTATAATAAAAATTTACATGAAAGTCAACCTTGATTCTATGCCCTATAATTAAATTCTCCTTTTATGTATTTACTATTACTTTGGCCCTTTTTTCTCCCTACCAAAGAAAGACAAACCATTCCTTTTCAAGATAAGGCCTTCTATTTATGATAACTGAAGTCATGCCATTTTCTGGAATACTTCTTCAACAGTTACCTCCCCTAGCTTTTATATACATTTATTTTACTTAACTCTTTCCCATAGTCTTCAAGAATTTAGCTTTTCCTTTTTCTACTAGTTCCTGGACTATGATATTTCTTCAATCCTTTTTGCTTCGTTTCTATCAGCATCACATGACATGACTGAACATGTTCTCCTTCCAATGCCTCCCTTTGCTTTGCTTCTGTAATCCTGTGTGCTCTGGATGGCTTTACCTATGTGGTCCTTTTCTCTCATAGTCTCTCTCACTTATGCTACTTATATCTTCTTTCCTTATATACTCTGCTGTTGTTGTTAGGTGCTGTGGAGTCAAATCCAACTCATAGCAACCCTCATAGGGTTTTCAATGGCTGACTGTTTCAGGATTGCCTTGGGAGTGGATTGCCACATTCTTCTCCCATTTTGTGGTGCTGGGAACCGAACTTGGGACCTCAGAGACTGCAGAGCAGCGCTCTACCAACTGAGCTAAATCCCAGCCGCCTCTTTATATACTCTAGCTTGGCCATTTTAACACTTGTCAACATCCTAACTTTCACTTCTATGCAAAAGTCTATGAAAACCTTGTCTCTTTATATGTCTTCCTGAATCCTCTGACCTGTGTCTTCGCTACATTCTAACATATCTCACATGGCAGATCTGGAGAACTTCCAACTCAACATGTCTTTCTTTCAAACTCTTCTCCTCCTGGTTTCTCACTCTCTCAGGCAAAGAGACCATCTCTTTCTTCCCACAATCAATTGCTTGAAACCATCAATTTTTCCTTTATATCTTTGTCTTCATCCCTCAGTTCTTCAATAGCATAGATTAGGTCTCCACTTCACTTATAAGTAATAGTATACCTATTCTTTGCCTGAGAGCCTTAAATGATATGCTAAAAACATCACAATAAGACAAGATAGAAAGTAAAAATAATTTAAACAAGGGAACCATTCCTGTCTTTGCTTTAGTCCAAAATGTTTCACTTCAGTTCTTCAAAATGCCATTTATTATTTCAAAAAGTTTTGAGAGAAACCTGGTTCCAAATAAAGTGACTATAGATATTTTCTCATATATAACATAAGCCACTCCACCAAATAAAATTATAATTATTTTTTGTGTGATACTTGAGTGCTGAACCCAGGGCTTCTGACAACTTTGCAAGCACTCTGCACCCCTAGCCATTTTTCATTTTTTAAATTTTGAATCAAGGTCTCATTAAGTTATGCAGGCTCCCTCTGACCTCAAACTTATGATTCTCCTGCTTCATCCCCCCAAGTTTCTGGGATTAAAGGTATGTACCATCGTACTAAGCTATAATATATTTTTCAAATGACAAACACCACAGAGTATTTTGAGTAAAAATATTCCATTGTCAGTCTCTCAAGCAAACTTTTCCTTAAAACTTCATTTTCTTCATTTAAGGTGACAAAGAAAAAAGTATGTCTCTTGTTTTCTTCCTCATTGCTCTCTGCTCCTACCTTTCAGAAGAAAACAAGTTATTTTGGGTAAATTGCACTTTTACTAAGAGGGGTAAGATTGAGTTTTTGAGAGTAGATGGATGAATGTTTTCCTGATACAATAGACTAGAGAATTATCTTGAAAACTCCTCTATTCCCTCAAATTTCACATCTGTATCCCACTGCATTTCTGTGTGTGAGTGCATCTCAAAGTTTTGAACTTTTGGAGAGGAGAAGTTGCTGCAGTTCATCTGTTCAAGGGGACTAAGGACTCTGAAACTGAGAGGTAGAAGTGATGGCAGAAGTAGGACAAGAGGGAGGCAGAGAGAGCAAAATAATCATCTCACACTGAAAAGATATCACGTACATGTCCCAGCATAAGTACTAAATGGACAGACAATGTAAGTAAAGAGTCACAATGGTAACACTGAGCACTGAATTCTTCTGAGATGTCATGTGCCAGATGAACATACACGTGGAAAATGCAGTGAAGATTTAAAGAACAAGTTTCTTTGATCAAAATTAAGAAAAGAAACAACTCTGCTAACTATGATAATGTTAACGGAGAGATTTCATACTGTTCCTTTCTCAGAGAGTTTTACCAAGTATTTAAACATGGAAAACAATAATCAACTATTCCTAAACTATATCTAAATGGTCATTCTCTTTTAATAGGAATTTGCTCATTTCTTATACCTCATGATGATTTCTTTGTCTCAACTGAGCTCTATTCATACAGGCCTCTTTCTCACTTGAGATGGAATAGCTTCAATAGAGACAATAGCTTATTTACTTTTGGATATTACAAACAATGGCACACTGTCTTGTATAATAAATGTATTCATGCAAAATTATCAGATCTAATAATCTAACATTTTCTAAAGTAAAATTAGGAGTTTTTCTTATATCAGTTGCTACAGAAATAATATTCAAAGTAAGAAATCTAAAAGTACTGCAAATTCTCTTCAGTGTCTGTTTCTGTGCCCTTGTTTCACGTCATGGCATGAAGTATAATGTTGAATCTTTAGGTCAAAATACTTGGGAAAATGGTTTAACAAATTTTCTTTGGAATTTTGTTTTTATAGCATCTAAAAATACATAATATTGGTCAACTTTGGTATTCCCAACAAGCTCTTTAAAAAGAATTCATAAAATGAGCTAAATTTGGACAGATACAGTGCTTATTTTGTTTGTAAATGTCCATTGCTAAGTAGATAATAGATAATCTACCCAGCATGCACTTCATAAAAATAGTGAAGTTCTAGTGACTTTAGGCTTTAATTTAGGCGAATATTTATTCCACAGGACCAAAATTAACTTTTTAGTCTATGTTGCATATGTTGCATATGTGTGTGTGTGTGTGTGTATGTGTGTGTATGTATGAGTGTATGTATATACACACATATGCATATACATTTTTTTTTTGAGACAGGGTCTCACTGTGTAGCCCAGGCTTTCATCGGATTCATCATGCTCCTGGATCAATCTTCTGAGTGCTGTAATTACATGTGTGTGTTGACACATTCTACTCTATTTAAATCTTTTACCTTTCCAAAACTCCAAATGTTTTAGTTTTCCTAAATTTAGATATCACAATTTCACTTAAACTATTATTATGTTTTTCTTATAGGTATTCTTATTGTTGTCTTCCTTTTCTACCAAATTGATTGATTTACTTACGCAATAAACATTTGTGTTTACAGGCAACATTATGCATATATTACAGAATTTACAAAGTTGAGAAGATTCATCTATGTCCTTACAAGTTACTGTTTAAGTTGGAGTCAGACCTGCAAATTGCTACAATATATCACCATTTGTTTCCATGGAAAATGCTGGGTATATAGAGGAAGCAGCAGTCTGTGCCAGCCTGCCTAAAGCCTGGGATCCATCATAGAGAAGTTTACAATTGAATTGAGACTCATAGAATGAATAGGCTTTTGTTGAGATTATTATAGACAAAGAAGTTTTAGCCAGGTGGAATTCTACATAGAGGAAATATGTCTTGCAGTCCATTTGCAAGACCATCTTCCTTGGAGCACCATTTGTTCACAGCAAATAAAGAGGTCATCTTTTTAACTATTCATTCAGAGAAAATGTCTTGCTATAATCCATCTGTCCAGAGGGGAAATTTAAAGATAATGCATACAAGACAACCTATGAGGTATCAGAGGACATAGCCAATGCCTTACAAAAACATACAAGGACACATAGAAACAATACTGTGACCATGGGGTCCAAAACAAGTGGTAAGAGAGAGAAGACAAATAAATAACTTGTAAAGCAGCAAAGGGGTTAACGAGTATTGGAATGTTAAAATGTCCATTGAATTCAGAGAAAGGATGATTACTGATGAAACTAATTAGTATGAACATGTGGGAGACATAAATCTGAGTGCTGCAGATTATTGGGATGGCAGCAGTGCAGGATAAAGAGACAGTAAATATGATAAAAAGAGACCAACCTGGGGGGCAGGTTTGCTGAATATTTATGTTACACATGTGTATCAATCACCCAACTCAAGATATAGAAAGTTTCCAGCTCCACAGGTGGCTCCTTTTTGTCCTCCCTCAGTCAACATCTTCTATCCCAAGAAGACAAGCAGCAAACTGACTCCTATCATTCTCTTTGTGTCCAGCTTCTTTCTCTGGAATGTTAAATGCAAAATTCATCCATATCGTTGTGGTAATTTACTACTTTGTATTCCATTATGTGAAAATACTCCAACAATTCAAATCCTTGTTTTTACTTAGTCATTATCAATGAGGAATTCTTAGATACTACATTTATTACCAGGTCTTCATTATTATAATCAGTGATGTTATTAACATTTGTTATGAGTTTTCCTCATGTCAATTGATACAGAAATAAAACTCAAAATAAGAAATCTAAAAATACTGCAAACTCTCTTCAGAATCTGTTTCTGTGCACTTGTTTAATTTCATGGCACTGACTACAATGTTGAACCTTTAGGTCAGAATACTTGGGGATGGTTTAAAAATTTTTCCTTGGAGTTTTTTGTTGTTGTTGTTGTTGGTTTCTTTGTCTATTTGTCTATTCTTGTAACAACACAATGGTATAGCCTTATAATTTAGAGTAATTATTTCCATCAAGTACTATATGTCCCCTTTGATTGTTGTCTTTTTAACCGTTTCATTAACAATATTTGGTCCTTTTCTTTTCTATATAAATATCAGCAGCACATATACCTTGTCTGCACAGGCCACTTGCACAAGCTGCCAGAATCTTTTGGGAGAGAGTTGTACAGACTTTTTCCATAGCTTCAGTAGAAATGACATTTTAACAGCAGTGAATTTCCCTACCCACAAAAATCAAATTACTTCTTTAAATTATACTTTATGTAATTGCTTCACAATTTAAGAATTTTAACAATCTTACTATTTCCAGTTTATTTCATATTTTGTCTGCACCATTTATTCATTTTCATATTTTATCTTGTAATTTTGCATCTATAGCTAATATGTATACATGAGAGCAGTTAGCCTTTAATACTCCTATTGCAACCATAATCCTGTGGCATCCAATCCGGTCAGATCTCAGAAACTAAACAGGGTTGGGCCTGGTTAGTACTTAGATGGGAGACCGCCTGGGAACACCAGGTGCTGCAGTCTTGGGAGATGGACCCGGCAACCCACTCCCAAAAACAAGTCCACCACTGAAAACCCTAAGAACACCAGAGAAGCACCGACAATAGTCTTTCACCTGTTGTACATAGGGTCACTATGAGTTGGATACTGACTCGACGGCACAACAACAACAACAACAACAACAACAACAACAACAACATGTCAGATTTCAGTATCAAAGTTATACTGATCACATAAGAAGATTTGAAGACTGTTTACGGATGAAATATTTTTTCCTTAAATACTTTGAAGATTTCATTGTTGAAATCATCTAGATTTTTCACTACGGAAATGATTTTAAGCCAGATTCATTTATCCATATAAGATTCTTTCACTTTTCCATCCTCTTGTGTCAGCCTTATTAAGTTATGTTTTATAAGAAATAGGCCTGTTTCTTCTAAGTCATATAGTTTGTGTTAATATCCTCTTAATGTCTTTAAATTTCATTAAGGAAGCTGAGAGTGGTGGCACATGCCTATAATCCCAGCTACTTAGGAGAATGGGGCAGGAAGATGGAATATTTGAGGCAGGAGGCAGCCTGCACAACTTACTGAGACCCTCCCCGTCTCAAAAAATAACTGGGATTGGGGGTTCAGCTCAGTGGTAGAACAATTGTCTAGCATGTGCACAGCCTTGGGTTCAACCCCCCAGTATTGCTAAAATAAAAAGATCATTAAGGATCTGAAATTATGTCCATGATTCCATTTTTGATGTTGGTAAATTGTCTTTCCTGTCATTTTCCCCTGGACATTCCTAATAAGTGTTAAATTAAAATTATTAGGTCATCTCTAGAGAACAAAGTTATGTGTTTTTCATATTTTGAATTGGGTATGTTCTATGTCACTGATTTCTGCTTCTATCCATATGCTATGGTTTGAATGTAAAGCATCCCCCACATGTTCATGTTTGAATGCTGGTAGCACTATTTGGAAAGACTGAAATCTCTAGGAGGTTGATCCTACTTGGCAGAAGTGGGTCCCTGGTGGCGGATTTTGAAGATTATACCCAGCCTCCATATCCTGTGTGCTCTCTCTGCTTTCTGGTCCTCCACAGTGTGAATAGCCTCCACCACATGCACGTGCCATCATGGACTGAACTGCTTGGCTATGCCTCGCCTGCTATGATGGATTGACCCTCTGAAACTGTGAGCCAAAATGAACCTTTCCCCCTTTATGTTGTTTCCTCAAGTATTTTTGTCATAATGATGCAAAAGTAACTAATACACTGTATTAGTGTCTTCTTTCTATCTATTTCTGTTTCTTTTTATCCCCCCTTTGGTGTTTTCTTTGGTGGTGGTTGTTACATCAGCAGTGACCAATAGAATATTTTGTGATGTTGAGAATGTTCTATAGTGGTAATTCTGTAGCCACTACCCATATATGTCATTGAGTGATTGAAGTGTTGTTAGTGTGACCAAGTAACTTAGTAGGTAAATAAATTTAAATTAACAAATACAATTAAAATTTTAATTTTTCAGTTGCATCCCACACATTGCAAGTGCTTGATATCTACAAGTGACAATAGGGCCCTAGATTCATAATATTATCCAAGTTGTTTGAATTTCAGCCTTTTGTCTCTTCCAATCTATCTATATAATGCTATTAATTTCATTTCAAGAAAATGTTTGAGTTGCAACCGCCAAGCTTTAATTTGTCTTGGCTTTAATTTGTCAGTTAATTTTTCACCATTATAATTCCTTCCTTTGTCTTTTATTTGTTTAAAAATATATTGCTTAGTTTCAACTTTGGGCAATCTTTTAGTTATATTTTATTATGAACTTTGGTTTAATTCTACTGAAAGTAGAGAACATATTTTGTATAATGTTAATCATGGTAATGTGTTGATAATTTATGGTTCAATGTATGGTGTACTTTGGTAAATGTTTTATGTGTTCTTGAAAAGAATAATATTCCACTACTGTTGGATGTAGTGTTTGATATATGACAATATGTTCAAATTGTTTGTGTTGTTCAAATCAACTTTGACCTTCCTAATTGTTTTCTGCTGTTCTTTTGTAATTACTGCAAGTAGCATGCTTAAATTTCCAAATAAGATGATGAATTTCTCTAATTCCTCTTTTGATCCTGTGTATTTTTACGTTATAAATTTTGTCACTGTGGTAGGTGTGTACACTATCTCTCTGCTGAACTGAAACTTTTTTCATGATCAAATGTCTCTGTTTATATTTACTAATAATTTTTTAATGCCCATTTTTTCCCACAAAATATAGCTGTCCTAGCTTTATGCTGTTAGTATTTCATGGCTAGTATTTTAATTAAATCTTTGTGTCCCCTTATGTTTAACATGTGTTTTTTATCAACAGCATATAGCTGGGTTTTAACTGAATTATTTACTCAATTCACATTTCATGTAATACTAATATGGTAATTTTAAAAATGTTTTTGTGTGTGTATTTTCCATACCTCACATCTTTTCTTTGTCTCATTATTGTTCCATTGTTGACTATGTCCTTATTTTGTGTATCATTTGTCCTGTTCATTAGTTTGTTATAAATTTATTTCACATTTTATTTTATTTGCTTGATGATTGAAATAGCCATTCAAGATGTAGCATGTTTCATAAGTTTAGTCCTTTTTATTGCTAACGAATATTTCATTTCATGAATACAATAGAAATTTTAGAATAGTAATGAAACTTTATGAACTGGGATGATTGCAAAGAAAGCTGGCCAATGATATTTAGCAGGATTTCTGAGATTTATTGAAGGGCAAGTCAAGCATCATGTCATAGGTTAAAATACAATAGCTCCACTCTGAAAGTTGTGCATTGTCTCAGGATAGGACCAAAACTGTCCTTTCTCCTTAGTTGTCTCATCTTGAGCTTAGGCTATATGAATGCATTTAAGAAATTTGGGAGCTGGGGTATATTAGTTCTGATTCTTGAGAGTCACTATTGGATTTCTTTGAGTTAGCTAGAGGACATACCAAGATAATACAGAGGGCGATAAATGTGATGTTAGTGTCCCTTTGGGCCTTGTATTTTCCCAGTGTTACTTCTTTTTTAAGGACACGTTTAATTTAGTCTCAAAATATCATACTTTAGGGAAGTATGTCATATGTTAACAGACAAATCTATTAAAGTGCCTTTTTTTTGTCTTATATTATTCCACCAGGATCCCAGCCAGTTCTGATTCAATTCCTTTCAGACTGTTATAACAAAAGTGGAAGATTATATCCCATAAAAAATGTTTCTAATTATCATTAAATGTATGATTTTATTGTGCTTATCCAAATAAACTTTAGAAATATTAGGAATTAAAACATCTAGTGGCAAAATCTTATTACAATACTATACTAATTTGTTTTTGTAAAGCTGAGGTTTAGCTTAGTTGGTAAAGTGCTGCTCCACACCCTCTGAGGACCTGAGTTCAATCCCCAGTACCACAAAAACTGGAGAAGGACGTGGCGATCTACTCCCAAAGCAATCCTGGAACAATCAGCCATTGAAAACCCTATGAAGTCACTATGAGTTGGATTCAACTGAATAGCACCTAACAACAACAACATACCATTTGTATTTTATTTACTGCAAATAGTATATGCGGAACAAATATTAACTGAATGAGATTCATTCTTTAAACAATGATGAGTTGTTG